>JAUTXW010002170.1:0-41815 GCA_030620095.1 Kuschelorhynchus macadamiae | reverse complement strand
TATCAAATTCAATAATAAAGCTAACTAAAGTAAACAAAGGAACACGTTCCACAATAGATTCCAACCCGGAATCAAGGTAGGAGAAACTATGGCACTATCTGGAAATGCCTAAGTTTGGTATACGGACGCCTCCATGCAGATGGGGCAATACAGGACCTATTTGCCTTGGAATGTACAGGGTGTTCCAGCGAGGACTGAACAGGGACCTATTTTCGACCTTCCTTGTATTTTGGAAAAATTCAAAATAGCCAATCGATGTATTTTTTCTTGTAGAATCCAAAAATGTCATCGAAAAAATATTTGAACCAGAAACAAAAGAGTTACCCTATGCATCAGGTGTTTTTAAATGGAATGTATCGTTTTTTATACGATTTTTGGAAAGAGTGATTTTTTTTATGTCCGTTCTGATTAAAATATTTGATTTTGCGATAGCTGTTTATATTACATTTTAATGTTTTACAAACTAAAATTTTAGCTTGCAAATTTTCATAGAAATATATCCATCAATACAATTCTAAGGATAAAAAACCTATTTGAGGAAAATAAAACTTTACATGATAGAAAAAGAAACTCAATAAAAAATAATTATTAAATAATAAAATAAAACTACTAATAACATTTTTCAATGTGACCGCCGTTTTTCTCAAAACAACATCGATAACCCCTTTGTAGCCTTTCTAAACTTGCTGTTACAATATGATTTTCCTGGTTAAGGCGGTTTATTTCATCGACAATTTTTCCCATGATCTCTTGAATATTTTCGTTTCGTTGTCTGTATACGACGTTCTTCAAATGGCCCCAAAGAAATGTATCCAAAACTGAGAGGTCGGGGCTATTGGGCGGCCAAGCATATGTTCCATTTCGCCCTATCCATTCGTTATGGCGCCGATTTAAAAATTGAACCACATCATGCACGGCATGAGGAGGCGCCCCATCATGTTGCCAAATTAAATTCTGATATTCTGCCAATGGTAAGTCTTCCAAAAATTTTCAATTTCGTTTTCTAAAAACTCATAATATCTGTGCCCATTTAAAGTTAAAAAATATTGGTCCCAAAATTTTATTGTTTTTTATCCCACACCAAACATGAATAGAATTCCTCCCTTGAAATTTAATAGTCTGGAACTTTTTTGGATTTTCAACAGCCCAGTGGTGACTATTATGTCTGTTGAATACTCCCGATGTTGTGAAAGTAGCTTCGTCGGTCCACACAATATTTTTGAATAAATCAGGGTCTTCGTTTTCTTGCCGAATTACCATTTGAGAAACAAATTGGAAGCGAAGTTCTTTTTGTGCCAGTGTTAGGTGCTGAAGTGGAAGGATACGAAAAGGCCTAAATTTATGAATTTTCAGAGTCCTGTGAACAGTCCCTCGGATAACTCTTCTGCGCCTTACACCGCCACCGTACTGAACTTCCCGAACTGCATCTGAAATAGATTTGGTTGGATTAACTTGAAAATAATTTATAATGGCCTGGTCTCGATTTCTTCTTCTTTGTATATTTCTTTTTCTATCATGTAAAGTTTTATTTTCCTCAAATAGGTTTTTTATCCTTAGAATTGTATTGATGGATATATTTCTATGAAAATTTGCAATAAATCTTCTTCTTGCTTCTCTTGCATTTTCTTGGCACTTGTAAAATAGCATAACAATCTGTAGTCTCTCGTCCAAAGAGTATTTCATTTCGATCAGAGTCAAATATATATTTTTTAGGTGAAGACTTCGACAATAATTAAAATAATGTCAATTTTTATTGACAAAGCATTCAAACGTCATTTTACCTTGATCACCTATACCAACCTATCGTATATTTTAAACAGGTGAAGCTAAAATTTTAGTTTGTAAAACATTAAAATGTAATATAAACAGCTATCGCAAAATCAAATCTTTTAATCAGAACGGACATAAAAAAATCACTCTTTCCAAAAATCGTATAAAAAACGATACATTCCATTTAAAAAACACCTGATGCATAGCGTAACTCTTTTGTTTCTGGTTCAAATATTTTTTCGATGATATTTTTGGATTCTACAAGAAAAAATACATCGATTGGCTATTTTGAATTTATCCAAAATACAAGGAAGGTCGAAAATAGGTCCCTGTTCAGTCCTCGCTGGAACACCCTGTACAAGGTAATTTTTTATATATTCCCATCCCTTCCAACTTTTTTGTGCCACTGGTTAGAAAAAAGATGTAGGAAAGTTGTAATGTTTGAGAGGTAGTGCTCCGAAAACATTTTTTGTCTATACAGCGTGTTGCAAAAATGACGAACCACAAAAAATATATTTTTTAAATGGAACACCCTGTATATTTCTCCTCAGTGCAAGAGATCTCTCTGATTACAAAAATATATAATTTGTCTACATTTCTTTAGGCTATTTTCGAGCTATCTTTAAAAGCTGATAAAACATGAATTTAAATCAATCGAAGCAGCCTTGTCCGCCATTACGAAACATAAGAAATGTGTCAAACATGACAGTAACCAAAAAATGTTTTGTTTATGGGGTTTGGGCAAACTTTAACACCCAGGTCGTAGGACTAGATTGTGTCCGTGGTATCGTTTGCTCAGGAGATCAAGAACTACAACATATAGAAAATTCAGTCAATTTCACGGAAACCGTCTTTCTTTTGACTAATCAGAGCGTATTCCAGAATATACTAGATCGTATTTTTGTCATTTAGCATGCAGTAAGAACCGGTTTTAACTAAAATGTTCAGTAAAATGCCGACATTTAATATTTTGTCGGTAGACACTTCGCGATGTTACTAGTAAGAACCCGATATTACTAACACTCTTAGAAACTCCGCATTTTTACCAGTTAGATCGCGTTATTACGGATTTCGGATATTTAGGGTAACATAGCTACTCTTTTTAAGACACTTTTTGTGGACAGCCTGTGTGTATAGTAACTATTTTAAAGAATCGCTTCAATAGGAAATAATAAAAAAATATATAACAATACATTTTCATATTATTTAACTTAAAATTTAAAATATTAAAGCATTTAAATAAAAGACATTCTGTTTCTTGCTGATATGCATGCAAATACTTTTGATTTGATAGTTTTTTTTGCTAAATTTACCGTACAAAACACCGCTCTTTATTCGTACCCATGGTATTATAATGAGCAGTAACTAGGTACTACTTAACATTCTGTAAAAGCGATGTACTGACATCCGAGGAACCAACGCCTTCATATGGCGTTACGGGTCACCAACGTCCAATTAATTTTAATGATACCTTGTTATGTTATTATACGCAGACTATATTAGCCTAATTTAGCATGATTGCGGCACGCTCTTGGTGTATCTTTTGTGCGAAAATTTACAGTGTATTTACGAGGACTTGTAATATCTTCTCCGATGATATTTCATCGTCTTTAATATTTCTTGTGGCTTTTGATATTTCATTTAAACAGTTAGTAACATGTTTATGACACTACTGCCGGCTTTGGCGTTCTACACGTCAAGGATTGCTTGTTACGGCATAGGGTGTGGTGTTATCATTATATACTGGCGTCTTGGGCTTGGTGGAATATTTTTTTCTTGATCAATAAATAGTTAATTTAACACTAAAAAAACGAAAGCGAAAAATGTAGAAGCTCTCAGTAAAAAATTGGTTTTACTCACCAAAAGTTTGCCAGCCATCGTGAGACGTCAGATGGTTGGATGTCAGTCACACAAATCACTGATTTAAAAGTCGGTAAATTTCTTTACGCGGGAACGGAAATTTAGTTCATTACATAATTACAGTATATAGGTTTTACATATACTATCTTCATTGTTATTTGTTCAATTATATTGGATTCTTACCAATATTTTACCATTTTCTTTCTAACTATTGACGTTCGGACATAATAAAATAAATTTAATAAGTAGTTTTTACATTGACACATACCGTACCAGTTTATTCCTGTAGAATCATTTGAACAAGATTTTTTTACACTGTTTTTTTAAAAATTTATTTGGCCGCAATTTTGTTTCGCGATCTTAAATTGATACCCATATTATCAGTCTTTACCTACTCCGTTGGTCGGCAGATACTTCCCAGATATTAAGTTTCTAACTAATGTTCGTTAACGATCCTCTTATTATGTTAAAGTGTTGTATTATTTGGAGTTAGGATCCAGCAAAAAAACAAAAGCTCTTTTTTAAAATGCCGACGTTTCTTAACTTTATTGTTGCACCCTCTTCGACTATTTAAAAATAGACTTTGTTTTTGTACTGGACTCTAACCTCAAATAATACACCACTGTAACATAACAACAAGAGGTTTGTTAACGAAAACCATTTACAAACTTAATATCTAGGAAATATCTGCGGACAAACGGAGTAGGTAAAGACTGATAATATGGGTTTCCTGCAGGATATAGGATCTATATGTGTCCTGAGGATGCCCAAATTAAGTAAGAGACGTCGACAATAAAAAAACTTGTTTTTTTACTAGATCTGAACCCCATATAATACACCACTCTTGGATTTTTACCAAAATATTACCAGGTCATCCCTATATGACCCTTAATTTTTGATAAATAAATTTGACATAAATTGGATGAGTAGTTTTTTAAAAATAACTTTTTAACATTTTACTAAGCCGCCATTTTGTTTCGCCATATTGGATTTTTACCAAAATGTTACATGACATTTAATTTTTGAAAATTTCAAGTCAATAGGGTAAGTAGTTTTTTAGCTACTCCGCGAACAGACAGACGGGATTGAGAAAACAATGTTTTTTTGTCATCTAGGTACCCTGAAACGCGAAAATCTAAAAAAATCTCGGAGAGTGATTTTTTCACGATTACAATACTTCCCTTTTACGAGGGAAGTAAAAATTAAAAGAATTTCACATTGTGCCAACCACTATCTATTTTATATAGAATCAGTTTATTGGTTGCAAAAACATATACAAAAGTATGTACAAACATTTTATTTAAAGTTTCATAGCAAAGGGCTTTATGCTTTCGCCATCATCAATGCTACCTGCAAGACAGGAAATAACGTTTTTTTGAAGGAAAATCTGAAAAGTTCCAGAAACGGCTCTTAAAACAAGGAAACAAAAGGGTATGGTCGCCGGCAGAACCATTTCAGAGGGGGCAACAATGCTCAAAAATAACTGATGACTAAAAAAAAGGTGATCCATAATACACCTGATCAAGATTCAAAAAGAGAATTTCTTGCTGAGTGATTGACAGAAAAGTTATCAAACGTATAACTTTCTGGATCGAAATATATAAATTAAACATTTCACTGTGATCCTCCCAGCTTGCAGCCATCGACACATTGTTGTGTCATGGATGCATGATTCCAAATTTTGCTGCTATTATTAGTTATGTCATTTTCTACAAATGTAATAAAATTTCAGAAGTCTGATGCAAGCAGTATTTTTCTTGACTTAAATAAAAAAGCACATTGACAAATCTTTTTGGCTTTTTCGAAACTAAATAAAAATATTTAACTTTAAATTAATTGAAGCAAATATTTAGGATGAAAGTATTTGTACAACTACTATGTGTCTATGAAAACTTAAGGTAAATGACATAATTTCGTATGTTTGTTTAAATAATATTGTTTATATCATGTATCGAAACATTCTGTAGACAGACTAGTCTACATGTTAAGATGTGTAATTTTAATAAAAGGTGATCCATAATACACCTGGTATATATCTGTAACCCCATAGGCGGCCGGAAAATTAGATTTTGCTCAGGATGGGACAAAACCATAATATATATATGTAATATACAATATTTGCCTTGCCCATGCAAAGAGGTGAAGGGATGTAAAGAGGGAGAGACAAACAGAACGAAACTAACTAAATATTTGGAATTACAAAAACAAAATAAAACCTTTTTGGGCTGATTACAAATTACAATGTTTTGGTGGAAGATCTAAGAGCATTAAGCATTGTCGTGCATTTATTTATTTACTTCTTGATGCACAACAGGAATACAAACAGGTGTGAATACAAGGATACAGGAATTTATATAATTTGACATTAATAGTAGGATTAGCAAAAAAAAGAATAAAAATAAGTAAGTTATTGAATATTATTCCCTTTTTGATGATCTGCGGTGACATTGAGAAAAAGTCTACATGTTGTGATAAGTATTACAACTTTTTGCTATTCTACTCAACGAGGTCTCTGAGCAATTTGTCCTTCTAAAATGAAAATAATTGCACGTATCGAAGAGAGAGGAGAAAGAGAATGTTTATACTTATCATTGGCAGAGGACACATGATTTTTATAAGATTATTGATTATTTTATTCAAAATTAATATACGTGAAATAGTTTTTCCCGCAGCTAAGGATGGATTAAGAAAATGTTCTCGAGCCAGTGCGTGAACGTTTGTTAGATATCTGTAAATGGCTTTAAATGAAATAAATTTGATAAATCTATTTTCTATTTGCTACGCGATCAACATAAACAATATATTGCAGTACCAAAATTGTTCTACTGACTATAAAAGAGTTCTTTAAACAAATAATTTACCGGATGTTCGTGAACATGGGGAATTTCAGCAGACTAAGTCAATATATTTATCAAAAATAAGTTTTGAGTCCATAATGATTCCCGAGTCTTGTACTAATAGCTTCTTAAAAGGACTGACTTAAAGATTAAACGGTACAAGACTTTATAAATACATAAATACGAATAATATAAAATGACAATAATAATAATAACCTCCAAACAAATTCTTGACTTTGAGGCTTTGACGTCAAAATCATGCAAGTCATTGATATTTCTTCGATTGATGACGCATGTGTAAAGATCAAACAGAACAATATATATATAATGTGTTTTCAAACATTTATATTGGGCATTGTTTTGTTTCACCATATTGGATTCCTACCAATATTCTGCCAGTTTCTAGTTATGCCACACTTGATCTTTATGTATAATTTAAAATAAATTTAATTGAAGTAGTTTTTGAATTGACACACACCGCCATTTTGTCTCACCATCTTGAATTCGTTCCACAACCATAAGTAACCAAGTTGAGAGGCGCAAGTCAATGTAAATAAATCATCCTAGAGAGGGATCGCTACTTCGCGTCCTCACTCTATCACCACGGAAAGTGAAAGCAGATGTCGCCGTAAATTGACGCTGCCGTTTGCCCACGAAATTCTTCAAAATTGTTCTACTGACTATAAAAGAGTTCTTTAAACAAATAATTTACCGGATGTTCGTGAACATGGGGAATTTCGGCAGACTAAGCCAATATATTTATCAAAAATAAGTTTAAAGTCCATAATGATTCCCAAGTCTTGTACATAAGTAACTTTGGGAAGAGTAATGGTACCCATTTTATAGTTAAAGATGTATTCGCATTTATTCTGAAAGAAAGTGATCCTTGAACATTTTCATTTCAAAATTTAACCAGTCTGTTCAGATCTCTTTGAATAATCTCACAATCCAATTTTCTGAAACGTTTTAGGTCATTCGCATCGGGAAAATATCTCAATTAAGAAATCATGAATTAATTAAGATTATTTAATTATTATTTAATTCAGAAAATTCGAGAGAAAATTATAAGATCCTATTTAGTTGAGGAGGGTTCCCACGTCGACTTAAGAATTGTTTATCTTGTCGAGTGCCTTATTAAAATCCACGTAAAAAACATCCACCTGTATCTGGTTATAAGTTTTTCTTGGAGATATTCAGAAAATACAAAGAGTTGTTTCAAGCGCCATGTTGTTCTGAATTTATATTTTTGATCAGATTGAATATATATTCATATACAAGATTTTCAAAAAAATTCCGATAATTTGTTTATTGGGTGATAATTTCTGAAGTTGCTTTTTTCACCATCTTTGATTATAGAGGTAATATATGATAATATAGAGATACAATTTACTTAGAAACCCCCCAGTTTTCAGAGAACAATTAGAAAATAGTACAAGCGTTCCGAAATTGTTAGTTAATGCCGCTTTTTTTTAACAAAAACTGGGGATATTTTGACTGGACCTGCGGCTTTTTCGCGCTCAAGATTCAGAAAAAAAGATTTTCTTGCTGAGTGATTGACAGAAGAGCGATCAAACGTATAACTTTCTGGATTGAAAAATATAAATTAAATATTTCACTCATCCTTCCCTCTTGCAGCCATCGACACATCGTTGTGTCATGGATGCATGATTCCAAATTTTGCTGCTATTATTGGTTAGATCATTTTCCACACATAATATAATATAATTTCTGAAGTCTGTTGCAAGCAGTATTTTTTTGACTTAAATAAAAAAGAACATTACAGTCATATATAAATACGTATATATTATATACATACACTTTCCGGAGCCCCAAAGGTGGCTCTAAGTGTTATGCTTAGCTCGGAGAACTCTTCTACTTTCATAGACGTTTTCGTTTTCGAGTGTGTCACATCGAAAATCTCTTATTAGATATCTCCCTGGATACAAGCTTGCCTGATGAAGGTAAAGGCCTAGAAATCGATCCTAGGAGGGTATCCTGTGACATAATCGAAAGCAATTTCCTCTCGTAGGCCGTTCTCCTGCAAAAATGAAATATTTTTGCTTTTCTACATATATCTTTTTCCGGTCGAGAATTCTTGAATAAAAGTGTATGAAAGTACATTTTTATTTGTTTTCTGTTTTAATCACGCATGTTACATATTCTCTCCGGAGCCCCAATAGGTAGCGCTAAGTGTTATGCTTAGCTCGTAGAACTTTTCTACTTTCATAAACGTTTTCGTTTTCGGTTGTGTCACATCGATGGTCTCTTATTTGAGATCTCTTTGGATACAAGGCTGCCTGATGACAGTAAAGACCTAGAAATGTGTCATTATCACAATTATATATATACATATATATATACGTATATATATATATATATATATATATATATATATATATATATATATATATATATATATATACATATATATATATATATATATATATATATATATATATATATATATATATATATATATATATATATATATATATATATATTCAGTTTCTTAAACACCCTTTTATTATATATTATAATTTTTAATTATAAAAATCTTGAGGATACATATATACAAGAAAATAAATAGTAATCATTTTTCCGCTTAACTTAATCTATTTAAGACAAATCACAAACATTGTAACATTTAAATTGAAAATTTTTTAAAAAACAAGTTACACATACTACAACACACTTAAAACGCTGTATATGTATTTATCGAAAATGCATGCCTATATTTAGTAGTGTTTTTATTATATATATTGTTGTATATATATATATATATATATATATATATATATATATATATATATATATATATATATATAGATATACATATATATATATATATATATATATATATATATATATATATAGTTTTCTGAAACAAACTAAATTGACACCCTTATGAGTTTATTATATATATATATATATATAATTTTTATATATATAAAATATATATATATATATATATATATATTTAAAAGTTTTAAATATAATCATTTTTCCGCTTAACTTAATCTATTTAAGATATATATATATATATATATATATATATATATATATATATATATATATATATATATATATATATATATATATATATATATATATATATATATATATATATATATATATATATATATATATATATATATATATATATATATATATATATATATATATATATATATATATATATATATATATATATATATATATATATATATATATATATATATATATATATATATATATATATATATATATATATATATATATATATATATATATATATATATATATATATATATATATATATATATATATATATATATATATATATATATACCCAATTATATTTGCTTAATTTGTTATGCATTTTTGTTTGTTTAATTGTCTAATTGTATTATATCTGCAATAACTTTGGAACGTATTTGTAATTTTTATGGTCTCTAAAATAATATATATGAAAACATACAAACCAATAAATGATACTACAAATTGCCAATACCCGTTCCTGCCTTTTAGAGCGTAAACAAATGGCATAAAAGAACGATTTTCATTAGCTTTATTACAATAGATTTATACGCACCTAATGTGATTTTTATTATTTATTCTCAGCGATAATGTACAATTGCAATTTACTGTATTAGCTGGAACCTGTTCGACAAAACTAATTCGCGTGTTTCAAAATTGATTAGTGTCATTAAAAAGAAATAATTATCACCCAACCGACCAGTATTGTTGATGTAACAGAAGAAAATCAACAAAGCAACGTTAGTATTTCAATAACCGACATATTTCAACAAATAGGAAAGAAACCTCGCATCCTCGCGGTGTCCATTCAAACGCCTAGTAAAGTTACAGGCTGGAATCGGATTTCAATATCGGACTCAGAAAGAAAATTATTAAGTCTTCAAATTAATGTCAAAGACATTTATAAACCTTCAGTCACGTTTTTTTTTTAACCCAGGAGGCAGAGCCTTTTTTTAGACTGGGCCTCAGGAAATTTAGAAAGCGGGCCACATTTTTTTAAATTGCAGATTTTTGAGAGCTGTTTTACACTAGCCAAAATGTACATTGCTAGACTCTCCACAAGTTAAAAAAAATCGGTATTTTCTTAACTCGGAACCAGACAAAACGAACTTAAGGTAATATCTAGTGCTTTAAAGAAAAATGGCTACACAAATCGCACCATAGAGAAAGCTATTAATGCACAAGTTTCCCGAACAACGAACAACAAAAAATATGAACCGGGAAAGCAACGAGTAGTCTTACCATATGTAAAAGGCACAACAGACAGAATCGGAAGAATTCTGAGGAAACACAACATACAAACAATACACAAGCCACAAACAACTATAGGTAAACTAGTTAAAATCAAACTGGAAAACCACGGAGTGTACAGTATTCCGTGCCAGGACTGTGAAAAGTTGTACGTAGGGCAAACTAACAGGCGAATATCAGCAAGAGTGGAAGAGCATAAACTCAGCATCAGAAATAAACAAACAACCTCAGCTTTATTCCTACATCATCAGGAAACCGGCCATAAAATAAATTTCGATGGGTGTAGGGAGATTGCCAATATAGAACATTATAAGACCAGAATAATCCGAGAAGCCATTGAAATTGAAAAGCAAGGTGATTTAAATAAAAGGGACGAATCATTAAAACTACCAACAGTTTGGAAGACAATAATCGACAAATCTAAAATCGCAAATTAGCGCAACAACAACAGCACCATCCGGAAAACATAAATAACGACCAACGCCTGCGCAGATATAACCTTCGGCCCCGAGTGGGGGTATAAAAGGAAGCGTCGCAGTCACCAACACTTCAGTCTCTATTCGGACGCGAGAAAGAAAGCTTCGAAAATGCCAAATGTGATTTTGGTGAAACGTCAGCAAAACTGTTCTTTTCAGAATATATATATAGTATATATATATATATATATATATATATATATATATATATATATATATATATATATATATATATATATATATATATATATATATATATATATATATATATATATATATATATATATATATATATATATATATACATTATAGTATATATATATATAACTATATATATATATATATATACTAAATGTTTTTTTCTTAGTTATAGGTTTGATTAGTGAAACTTTTTTTTTCTGCAACTAGCTCGACATTTCGCTTCTTGTTTGAAGCATTTTCAAGAGCATTTTATTGCATGTCTAAAAATATACATAATATATGGATTAGTACTTTTCAACAAAACAAAAATTCATAATACTTAACTATTGAACAATTAACTAATTAAAATTTTTGTACCCACAACATTTGATAAAACAACTATAGCGTAAATTATTAAAATAAACTTACCATAGAAACGACAATATTATTTACGGTAATAATTTTGATTTTTTTTTTTTTAGTGAAAACCTATGTATTTTGGTATACAGTGGATGGCTGAAAACATGTAAAAAAACTTTTAGTATAAAGTATGGTTTAAGAACAGTGTATAATATATATATATATATATATATATATATATATATATATATATATATGTATTATGTATATATATATATATATATATATATATATATATAAAACCAGTAACGGTAAGGATTACTCCTTCACCATTTTGTCGGGAATCGACCAAAATGGTGAAGGAGTAATCCTTACCGTTACTGGTTTCGTATAACTTTTTACGACCAAGAACCGCACAGAAATTGAAATTTCTGTTTCTCTTATATATATATATATATATATATATATATATATATATATATATATATATATATAGGTTTTCACTTGTCAGAGTCAACAATACCCACTAAACCCCAACCCCCACCGGGCTCTCTTTAGAGGGATTTTTTTAATATAAAGTATAATGCACTTAATACTAGAAATAAACATAGAGTGTTATAGGTTTTTGAAAAGCTCGTAAAAAAACCAAAACAGAATATTAAAAAATATATAGCACGTCCCATTTAAAAAAACCTTCATAACGTCATATCATAAAAATGACTACTCACAACAAGCAAAATGCACCACTCTATTCAACGTAAAAAAACTACCTTAGAACCATTTTTTGCTTTTCTGATAAGTTAAACGATAGCCAAGATACGAAAGGGGTCCCAAATGACAACATTTTCAATTTCACCCTGTATCTTAGAAACAAAGCGGGCTATGAAAATTTTAATTACGGCATCTTTCGCTTCACAAAAAAGTAGCATAGCGATGTGAAAACCGCAACACTTTATCTTTCCAAATAACCGAGATGTAAAACCATCGAAATCCGGACACACTGTACATATAGGAATTAAATTACATACTTGGGAAGGTGCTCCTTCCTGGTTTTCGATCTATTAAATATGGTTCATTGAATCAGTACTAGCGTTGACTGGTTTTAATGGTGCCTTTTCTATTTCATCGGCGAAGAAACTACATTAAGGTAAAACGATAAGCACAAATTTGTGAGGTTGTCTTCAACTTGTTCTTCAATATATATATATATAGATATATATATATATATATATATATATATATGTATTATATATATATATATATATATATATATGTATTATATATATATATATATATGTATTATATATATATATATATATATATATATATATATATATATATATAGGTTTTCACCTGTCAGAGTCAACAATACCCACTAAACCTCAACCCCCAACGGGCCCCCTTTAGAGGGACCATCATTAGACTAGCCGAGGGTCTTTCGATGGGATTGATGCCGACCTTTCGAGAGAAACTCCTATAAAGGACATGGTCCTCACTGTGGCGTCGGGGTCCTCGCTTGGCAGGATGTTTTTGCCACCTCTCGATGCTTGTTGTCATCTGAAATAAAAAATATTATTAGTAATTAAAGTGTCGTCTTACCAGGTTGATGACATTTCTCTGCTGTCCTCCTTTCGTCTGTCCGGTTTGCCGCTGCCTACGTCCTACTGTCCAGTGGTCCAGTCTGCCGTTGCCAGTATCCCTCCGTCCAGTACGCCTGGTGGTCTTCGTTTCTGAGTCCGCTTCTGGGCCCTCAGCGACACTGCTGTTCCGAGTATTCTGTTGGAATCAAATAGTAAAATTGTGGTACTAATTGAAAATGGCCGAACAAAATAGCGGCCAAATAAAATATATGTAATCGTGAAAAAATCACCATCTCAGGTTTTACATATTATCACGTTTTAGCGTCCCCAGATGCCAAAAAATATGTTGTATCAATTCGGTCGGCCCTTCTGTCGGTCTGCCTGTCTGTCAGTTTGCGGCATAGCTTAAAAACTATCCCGATTGACTTCAAATTTTGATCAAGAATTGAGTCAAATGGGTATGATCTGGTAATCTTTTGCTAAAAATTCAGTATGGCAAAACAAAATGGCGGCTTTGTGAAATGTTAGGAAATTATTATGAAAAACTGTTTATCAAATTTGCTTCAAATTTTGCATAAACATCAAGTATTGTGTTGGAATCAACTGGTTAAATTTTGGTACGAATCCAAGATAGCCGAATAACTAATTGTGGTATAGGGCTCAATTAGTAAAACTGTGTTACTAATTAAAGATGGCGGTAGAAAATTGCGGCCAAATAAAATTTTTGAAACCGTGAAAAAATCTCCCTGTCAGGTTTTACATATCTTCACGTTTTAGGGTCCCTAGATGCCAAAAAACATGTTTTATCAATTCCGTCGGTCTGTCTGTCGGTCTCTCTGTCAATTCGCGACATAGCTTAAATACTACTTACCCGATTGACTTCAAATTTTGATCAAGAATTAAGGGTCATATGGGGATGACTTGGCAACGCTCCTCGAAAGCAAAGAACTTTTATATTGCATTTTTTCCTATCTTAAGTTTCTAGGATAAGGGGATAGAGAATCTTATTCTAAATACCCTGTAGGTATATTGTACGTTGTCATTAATGTACTAAATTAAACGAGGTCGTGCTTTCCTTACTTCATTGATAAATGAAACTCAGAGCAAAATCAATCGATTTTCTAATTTACAATTATAGGATAAGATTCATAGAAAAGAAAATGACAGTCTTAGTTCATAAATGTTTGGGCCCTATTTTAGCGTTTTTAACGGTGACTTTTATCCTATAAGTACTATCATATCAAATGGCTTTCATATTCTAAAGGAACATAAAAACTCATCAAATAGCCTTATTTGCCACATTTACTTTAAAGTAGATGTGAAGACAAACATTAGAATATAAAGCAGCGCCCATATGCTTCGAAGTACTTATCTAACTTTATGATGCCGATTAGTATATGCCCGGTGAATCCTTGAAGACAACCTCACAAATTTGTGCTTATCGTTTTACCTTAATGTAGTTTCTTCGCCGATGAAATATTCAATGAACCATATTTAATAGATCGAAAACCAGGAAGGAGCACCTTCCCAAGTATGTAATTTAATTCCTATATGTACAGTGTGTCCGGATTTCGATGGTTTTACATCTCGGTTATTTGGAAAGATAAAGTGTTGCGGTTTTCACATCGCTATGCTACTTTTTTGTGAAGCGAAAGATGCCGTAATTAAAATTTTCATAGCCCGCTTTGTTTCTAAGATACAGGGTGAAATTGAAAATGTTGTCATTTGGGACCCCTTTCGTATCTTGGCTATCGTTTAACTTATCAGAAAAGCAAAAAATGGTTCTAAGGTAGTTTTTTACGTTGAATAGAGTGGTGCATTTTGCTTGTTGTTGTGAGTAGTCATTTTTATGATATGACGTTATGAAAGTTAGGTTTTTTAAATGGGACGCGCTATATATTTTTTAATATTCTGTTTTGGTTTTTTAAGAGCTTTTCAAAAATCTATAACACTCTATGTTTATTTCTAGTATTAAGTGCAATATTAGCAATTTATATTAAAAAAAATCTTAGTAGGCTCAGACGGATTTGAAATTTCACTTTGTGATACCTACTTATTAGCAATTTAAATTATTTACAACTACTTACAACTATTGCAGTACCTATTAATTGAATTGAAAAGCTAAAAACTTCACACAAAACTAAAAATAATATAAATATATATAAAACATATAAAAATAAATGTATTAATAGATAATTTTTTTTATAAATATTGCTCAAATTGTTGGCTGCTGTATCTTACACACGAGTTTCGCACATAGTGTTTATTCGTCTCAACGCACTCAAAATAATAAATGGCCGCCGCTGTAACTCTCTGAAGGCCTCGTCAATAGCATTTTTCAACTCTTCTATTGTGTCATACTGTCTAGTATAAATTCTATTTTGAAGATATCCCCACAAAAAGAAGTCCAGAACCGATAAATCGGGTGATCTAGGTGGCCAGTTTACACTTCCATTAGTTCCAATTCAGTGGCCTGGAAAGTTTCGTCTAGATATAGTCGAATGCGGTCTTATCGTGCGGGTCCAAAGGTCACCAACATTATGAATCAAATCAGAAAACACGGTGAATACCAAAATGTTGTGTGATTCTTTTATTGAGCTATTAAATCTCGATGGGCTATTTACAAATATACAGGGAGAAAGAAAATAGTTTTTTTTAATATATTATGCAATATTATTAAGATAGCCACTTAATATTATTTTAATATTAAATGCCGAGGGACTAAATAAAAAAATTCGCTAAATATGTATTTGGTTAAAATTTTTTGGTTGGCAAAAACAAAAATGTACAAAATGGCAAGCGCCTTAATAAAGTCGGAAGGCGGTTCGAATCAGTGGAACAATCAGGATATGTTCTGTTTATACAGCCACTTAATGAAAGTAAGATTTTTTTATCAATCACCAAAAATTATGAGCCCCGCTTAAAAATCTAACCACTTATACAGTGTCATTTATTTAAATGCGGGCCATCCCTGTGCAAAGAAAACTTTTATTTGTATTGTGATAAAAACAATTTATTTTGGAAAATACACTTTTGTTAAAAACACAAGATAATTAGTTATTACTCCCACGTGAGATTTTTTCAGATATTTACGTTGAAGGTCCCTAGATGCCGGAAAACATGTTTTCTCAATTCCGTTTGTCTGTAGGTATGTCTGTCCGTCTGTTCGCGACATAGCAAAAAAACTACTTATCCGATTTCTTCAAATTTCAGTCTAAAATTAAGGGCCACGCATACGAAAAATACAGGCTATATATATATATATATATATATATATATATATATATATATATATATATATATATATATATATATATATATATATATATATATATATATATATATATATATATATATATATATATATATATATATATATATATATATATATATATATATATATATGTATATATACAATATATACAAATGCACTAAAAAGCAAGCAAAAAATGGTGTCAAATCTAATAAAAACATTTTTAAATTAAAATTCACTGGCTAATATGCAGGAGCTAGTGGCAAAAGCTCTGAGAATCAGTATACGGAATGTACAGAAACTTCTGCATGAAAAAAAAAACATAATTTACTTCCGAAGAATATTAAGAAATGTACACGAAAAAATCCAAAGGCAAAAGACTTAAGTTACAATGCAAAAATGGATATTCATAATGCAATTTATGATTTATACACGTCAAAGACTAATATAATCCTTCAGAAACTTTTTAATATTTTAGACTAAACAATATCATCATCACTTAAAAAGTCCTCATCTTCTGAGTCGTCCTCAAATGGCGCAATGATCATTGGTGCTATTTCGACATCTAGAACTCGTTCTCGATTCCACCAATCCCATATTAATTTCTCTGTATGTTCCACAGATTTATTCCAGTACTCCGGCGTAATATAATTTAATGAATCTTGCCAAACAATTTACACTTCATCTGATGTAAGACCATCGTTCACGTGTTTTTCGTAATATGATTTTGCCCCAGCCCATATTAATTCTATTGCGTTAAACTGGCAATGGTATGGCGGCAGTCGTAAAACCTCATGTCTATTTTCCCGTAATATTTCATCTACGGCATATATTGTTGGTTTTTTAATAGATTTTGCCATTGAAAGAAGTTCTAGTTTCAGCATATTGGCTAAAGGATTTTGTTTTCGTTTTATTAGCCAGTCATAAATACCACTTTTCTTCCAGGTTGAAGTAGGTTGTTTATTTAAGATTCTTGAATGATAAGATGCATTGTTCAGAATGATTAAAGATGGAGCATCTAAGTTTGGAATCAGTTGTTCTTTTAACCACTTTTCAAACAGTTCACAGTTCATATTATCATGGTAGTCCATACTTTTGGATGTTGAAGAAAACAGTAAACTTGCACCTGGGAGAAATCCTGTTGAAGAACCTGCATGCAAAATGATGAACCGTTTCCCGTCCGACATCCCTTTTTTCTCTTGACACTTTTACAGACTCGTCCTGCCAAGATTTCAAACCACTTCCATTAGAAAATATCCAAGTCTCGTCTAAAAATACCACTTTTCTAAATTTTGAATTAACATTTTCCGTGTATTTCTTTAAAAACTGGATACGCTGACTTGCGATATGTGGCAACTCGCATAAAAATCTTTGATTACAGTCCTTTTTATATCGAAAACCCAACATTTTTATGCCTCGATTTTTTAAAGCTTCTTTTAAAACTTGAAGGGTTATATTAGTTTTTGATGTGTATAAATCGTAAATTGCATTACGAACATCCATTTTTACATTGTCACTTAGTCTTCTGTCTTTGGCTTTTTTCGTGTACATTTCTTAATCTTCTTCGGTAGTAAATTATGCTTTTTTTCATGCACAATTTTCTGCACAGTCCTTATACCGATTCCCAGAGCTTTTGCTACTGTCTCCTGGATATTGGCCGATAAATACCATTTTTTTCGCTTGTGGATGCAAAAAACCCGAAAATTGTTTTCTATAACTCATTTTGTCACTGACTTGTCAATCTGACTTTGAAGTAAAATCGCTCAAAAAATTTTGCAACTGCTGGTATTTATATGTTTATCCTTTTTTCATATGAAAATATCATAGGTCTATCTATTTATAATTCATCTTCCGGATTTTATGAGGAGGATATGATTCCACGTAATAAAAGAAAAACAAACTTAAAAAGTTTGTCGTTGATAAATCGTATGACCCGCACGATAACACTACTTTTGACTATAGTCTTTCAATATTTGAGCATTATGACCGGTAACTCTGTCCTGCTGAAAATACAGATAATTGAGTCACGCTAAACGAAGATCTTTGGTTATTTGCCGTTATAGATTTTATAGACATTACTTTTTGCTTCCAAGAATGAAGCATGAAACATTAAATCCAAACCTGCCTTGACTTTCACGTGGAAATATAACATGCTTATTTTTCTGAGACTAAACTCTATCATTATGCAGGTTCAAAATACCAGCACTGGTAAAATGCGCCTCATCGGACCATATTACAGTTCTTTCAAAATTAATGACCATGTTCGGCATTGGCAAATCCCAATTGGAAAAATCTAGTCGGCTTCTGCGTCACCAGGATGTAAGTTTTGTACCAAATGAAATTTATATGGTTTAAAATTGTGTTTTTTTTTAATTGTTTGAAACCTGGATTTAACAACGTCGAAGAAGCTTTAATTTTTGGGCAAAAATTTATTGGAACTGCCCCGACCGAAGCCAACATATTCACTTCGTCAATATCGCGATTTTCCCTCTTGTAGGTTTTAGGCTGCGGTTTGACAAACGAGCTATGTTCGATTAAATTTGATTTTATTCTTAAAAACATCTTTTATCCAGTTGCTTTCTTTCTATTTAACTAGAATGAGAAAAATAAATATCTATAATATTACCTGTTTAAATATAGTTCCAAAGCTCTACCTGTGTTTTCGTCGCACTGGATATAAGTGAAGAGAATGTCGTATTTTTCATAATTTTCGAATATTGCATTGTATAGCATAATTGAGAAGTCTAATGTTAATAAAAAGTTTTAACGCAAATCGAGAAAAAGTCCAGCAAAGACGTTCGCTATTCTGACGTAAACTACTTTTGTTATTTCAAATGTCCATCTTGGCCTACGAAGATTTTTCGATTTTTTAATATAAAAAGTGCTATAAATATTTTTGAAAAGTTTGTAAAAAACAAAAACAGTTGTTGTATACACAATGTGAAATCCGCCACTCTTTTGGTATATTTGGTAATCACTTTTGCTAGGTTTCATTTTAGTTTTCTGGTATTAAAAAGGTCGGTAAAAAATCATACTTTTTGAAAAAGAAAAGCTTCAGCATTTGCTAAATTAAAAAAGAAAATCCGAAGGGGTTTTTGGGGAAGAGTCCTAGTGAACAGAATATGGATTCAAAATGATTCTAAACTAACTTTTGAGATTTTGGGGATACTCTAATTTTGTTATTATTTAAGTTAATACCCTGCAAATTGTAAATACATCACATAACATCGTTAAAATGTACACACAGTTGAAAACTAGATAAACCTCCCTTTAAGCGAAAACAAAATTCTAAAAATCGGACTAAAACTAACAAAACTTCACTAATACGAATTTTCGAAAACAAAAACGAATGCCTTACTTTAAGGGTGTAGAGGTTTATTCTAAAAACACAGTTTACTCCTTATTACCCACTTAAAAGTGAAATCAAAATTGATTTTTTGATAATTCTAAGATTTGACTAAAAATTTCTCACTTAATATCTTCGACCAATGGAGTTGACAGGTTGCCATTACAACAACAACGATTTCCCGGAATTTTTTTCCTCCAGGGTACCGTATTTTATATATTTATAAATAACATATTTAAAAAATTAGATAATAATAATTACTTGAGTTTAAATTACAATTATTCTGATGAAAATAAAATTTCGTATTAATTTTGTAACACAAGTTTAGTCAAGCTAGCTAATGCAAGCAATATGTCTCTAAATTTATACAGCGTGTTTCCTAACCTCGTTCGTAAAATAAAAGGGGTGAATCCTGATCCAGTTTTTAGATGAAAATGTAATATAGCATTTTTCCGATGTCGCTTCGTGTTCAAAATACGGGATGTCCAGTGGCGTCCCGTAAGGTTTCTTAACGAATATAATTAACAAAAAAAGGTACGTCGCTGACGTTTTTTAATTTCGGTATTTTTAACTAATTTAGCCACTAAAAATATTTGTGTACCTGTTCTTTTTTTTCAATAATTTATTTTAATCATAAAAATCATTTTGAGAAATAAAAGATATGGTAACCACATTTCTTTTATTTATGATTGACATAGTTCAAGTATATCAACTTATTTTCAATTTAAGTGTACTAAATTTATAATAATTAATAATGGCTGAATTCACCAATCAAGAAATGGCTGAAATTTATGATATGAACGGTTGACTGAGGCAAGGAGATTATATGCAGAACGTTTTCTTGATAGAGGAATACCTTGTGAAAAAACATTTATAAATTTCCATCTTAGATTAGAAGAAACAGGGAGTTTTGCAAAAAGAAAACAGGCCGCCCACAATTCTCTGTTGAAGAACATGTTTTAAACATTATGGAAGAATCTCCAGGAACGAGGACAAGAAAAATCGGAAGCTGGCAGCTAAATGTAAGTCAGAAAACGGTATGGACTATCTTAAAAAATTAACCTCTTTATCACTATCACATACAAAGAGTACAAATTTCCAAATAGAATTAATTTCTGTAATTGGTTTTCAGAAAAATCGTTAAGAATTCCAAATTTTTCGGAAAAAGAAATATTATTTTCGAATGAGGCAAATTTTTCAAGAGATCAAATTATGACTTTTCATACTAACTATATTTGGGCTGAAAATAACCCATAGCATGAGGTATCGAAGGACTTCACCAATATCAATTTTCCGTTGGTCCGCATTTTTTCCACTTACTGGGTGAAATGTACTATAATTTCATCAGAGATAATTTACCAGTATTAATGGAAGCCTTTAAGAACGAGAATTTTGATATGGTTTATGCATGATGGTGTTAGCAGTTGTAGTAGAGATTATTTAGTGAACGTCGCCTATGACCCGCTCGTTCGCAGGACCTTAATCCTATAGACTTTTATTTGTGGGATCACCTCAAACAACTTGTTTATACTACCTCTATTACAACTGTAGACGAACTTCAGTTGCGTATTAATAACGGTTTTAATTTATTTCGCCCGCCCTAAACCCGAGATATAAAATAAGCATTTTGAGTTTTTAACAGGTCCGTATTATTATTTTTTTCGAAAATTAATGAAAAATAGATTATCCCTTCCAATAATTTTTATGAAAATTCCCGATTGATAATGATGATAATCTATTGAAATGCAAACATTTTTATTATATTATTTTTTTTTATCTTATTCATGGACATGCATTAAAGTGGTTTTTATTTTTTCTCGCGAAAAGAAAGCCAGATATGAGAATAATTCAAGAGATAAAAATTTATATTTTTAGTTGCTGAATTATTTAAAAATATCGTAATTAAAAAAATTCAGTGGCATATCTTCTTTTTGCCAGTTATATTCATTAAGAAACTTCCCAGGGCGCCTCTGGATCTGATAATTTTAATAGTTAGAGCTAAATTACTTCCCTATTTCAATAAATAACGCTGTCAATTCCTAAAAAACGGGCAACGGGTATTCAAGATAATAATAAAAATTGAATTTTTTTAAAAAAAATTAACACACTGTATTTTGAAAACGAAGCGACATCCCTTTCATTTTACGAATGGGGTTAGGAAACACCCTGTATAAAGTGTTTTATGTTATCAAAGTTCGAGGAAACTACATTTTTTTTTAAATTTCGCAAAGGAGGCTAAAAAACGATATATTTTTATATACGTCACATCAAAATTCTTATGGAAATAAAATTTCCTCTTAATTTAGTAACATAAATTTATTCAAGATCTGATATGAAATGTTTTGTTTTACTAAAATTCAATTAAAATTTATTTTTCTAAATTTAAGTTTGGTAAAGTATACAAAATATTATAAGGTGTTTTTTTTAAATGTGTTCAGATTATTTGTTGCGTTTAAATTGAGAAACAAAAATCTTGTTTGGCTTTTTCGCAACTGAATAAAAATATTTAACTTTAAATTAATCCAAGCAAATATTGAATAAAATTTCATACCTCAACATGTAGACTAGTCTGTCTACGGAATGTTTCGATACATAATATAAACAATATTATTTAAACAGCATAAGAAATTATATCATTTACCTTAGTTTTTATAGACACATAGTAGTTGTACAAATACTTTCATCCTATCGGGGCTCATCAGTGCGCCGATCGTAAAAGAGAGACATTAAATAATAGAGAAAAATTGATTTCAAAATTTTGTAACCTAGATATGAAAAAAATGATAGTTTTCAGCCATCTATAATGTTATTTTTAAATGTGTTCAGGTTATTTGTTGCGTTTAGATTGACAAAGTATTTGTACAACTACTACGTGTCTATAAAAATTTGAAGTAAATGATATAATTTCTTATACTTGTTTAAATAATATTGTTTATATTATGTATCGAAACGTTCCGTAGATAGACTAGTCTACATGTTGAGGTATGTAATTTTATTAAATATTTGCTTCAATTAATTTATTAAAATATTTTTGTTTATCAATCTAAACGCAACAAATAATCTGGACGTATATAAAAATAACATTATAGATGGCTGCAAACTATCATTTTTTTCATATCTAGGTTACTTGTCAAACAAACTGACAAATTTTAAAATTTTGGAATCAATTTTTCTCCATTTAATGTTTCTCTTTTACGATCGGCGCACTGGTGAGTACCGATAGGATCAAAGTATTTGTACAACTGCTATGCGTCTATAAAAACCTAAATAAATGATATAATTCCTTATGCTTGTTTAAATAATATTTTTTTTTAGTTTATATTATGTATCGAAACATTCCGTAGACAGGCTAGTCTACATGTTGAGGTATGTAATTTTATTAAATATGTGCTTCAATTAATTTAAAGTTAAATATTTTTATTCAGTTACGAAAAAACCAAAAAAGATTTTTGTTTCTCATTATAAGGTGTGTTATTTTACTGAAGTTCGAGGAAAATACATTTTTTAAGTTTAATTTGGTAAAGGATAAACAAATAACTTTTAGATGTTTCGTTTTATCTAGGATTAAATTATTTACTTCACCTCTAATACTTTTTAAATTATCTTTTCCAAAACATAATATGAAAAGAATGAAAATGACTGCTGACACCACAAACTGACACGTCTCTAAAATTATCATTTAAATATTTTTGACATTGACATATTATTACATATTATTTGTAGGCATTATTACTTGTTATTTAAATTTTAGTTAGAAAAGTACAATTTGTGTGAAATTTTCTTACCGGAACTCCCACGTGTTTGAATTAATAATAGGAAACACAATTTTCAATTTTTTTTTGTTTCTTTAACAAAACCTTGGATTCAATCACACCCAAATAACTAAAAAATACCTGTTAGTGAATCTAGATGGCTAACAAAAAAAATGTGAATTATTTGTCACAAAATATTGATTTATAGGCATATACAACGAACATACAAAATATTGATTTATAGGCATATACAATGAACATACAAAATAGAGATAACAATATATTGTTGGTTCAACAAAAGCAATTAAATAGCATATTTTTATCAAGAAATCATGGTTCTCGGGATTAGACCGTGTCAAAAATGGAATAACTTTCCGACGTTTCGCCTTCGATTGCACGAGACATCTTCAGGGATCTTCACTTCACGAGATCGGAACTCTGAATGAGCTCGGAGAGACCCAGGGCGGCTATTTATTCGGACCTGTGTTTACCAAATAATCCTACTCCACGAAATGATACTAACAAGGAATTACCGATAGGAAATGTAGTTCTTCCATTTATACACGGAACCACAGACAAGATTGCAAGGTTACTTCGCCGGTCCAACATACGTACAATCTTCAACACACACAAGAAAATTGGACAGTGTTTGAGATCGCCAAAGGACATTATTCCTTTTCAAACGGAAGGAGTATATGCAATTCCTTGTTCCTGTGGTGATGTTTATATTGAAGAAACTGGACGATCCATTTCGACTAGACTTAAAGAACATGAACGATGTATCAGAAAGAAACAAACTGTACAATCTGCTGTATCTGAACACCAACATTCTACTGGGCATGTCATAAATGTAAAAGAAACCAAAGTTCTTGCATAGGTTTCGAGACTATAAACGCAGAATTAGAGAATCTATTGGTATTTATAAGCATCCTAACAATTGAGCACTGCAAAATATGTTTTAATAAGTAGCCTAATTTATTTTTTTTTTTATAGTATAAAAATATAATAATTTTAAATATAACAGTTGGCTTAAGGCCCTGAAAGAGAAGGTCTTTTAGAAAAAAGTTATTGTAATTACAAGTTATGTGAAGATCACTATCTTTGTTATTTGTTGTTTAATTTCCTTGTAATTAGATAGATAATAGCTACTAGAATAGGCATTCAAGAAAAACTTCCTAATACAAGAGTACTGTGCTAATACTTTGTCAGTTATAGGCGCATAAAGAAATTAATCTGGCCAAATGCAGACCTTTGGGTATTTTTTGCCCTCTAGTTATCAATACCTACACCTTTTCCGTAAAAATGAGTTTATCTTATTCAAATATCTTAATTTTTTCAAACTTATGGTGAAATTAGTTGCCGAAGATTTGAAAAATTCGAATTTTCTGCCTTTTGTGCTTTTTTAACGAAATTCAGAAAAAAAAACTTTGTTAGACAATATCTCAAAAAAACGGTGCCTCTTATCAAAATGTTTCACAGGTCATAAAATATTATTTTTTATTCGTACAGCGTCCAAAACTATTATAAAATTACGCCAATAAACGTTAAACGGAACTGTAAACATTGTATTTAAAAAAGAATAATACAAGTTACCGAAAAACAGAACAGCGTCAAAAAATCATGACGCTCACAAGTGAGGTTAGGGGACTTCTGATATGTTGTTCAATACATTTCAGAGCAGCTGTACCAATTTTCAGCTCAACCATATTTTTTGCCAGGTTTTCCTGGCATTTTGATTAAATCCTCTGGCCTAATTTCCGAAAAAGTATTAAAAAGATAAAAAAAATCCGTAAAATTACCAACACAACAAGGCGGAAAACAATTTTTACCCATCCAAGTAGCTCGGTTCATTAGACTGATTTCTTAAATTGCTTGCCTTGCTCTTTTAAACACCACAACAAAACAAAAAGGTGGGCCTATTTTTGCTTTTAAAGTAGCCCATAAGTAGATGTTTTCAAGGATTTACTTCTTTAAGCTAAAAGTATTTTGTCTTTGTTGCTCATTAGGGGGCCAGTAGGGGCGCCAGAAATTCCTCTTTGTTGCTCAAAGCAGGGACGTCTCGTCTGGCGGCATCACTTTTTGCCGATTTGACTCAAAATCTCTATTTTATTTTAACAGTTCGCATTTTGAATTTTTAGTATTTCCAGGACTTAAAAGTATATAAAAATAAATACTACGCTTCTGTGAAAACTTTTAATTAAGTTACTTTAATTGCCACATCTACTTTAGAGTAGGAAACATTAAAATAAAGAGCAGCGCCCATATGCTTCTAAGTACCCGAGTTAATATTGCCGATTGGTTTATTCCAGTAAATCCGTGAACATAACCTCACAAATTAGTGATAATGACTTTACGTTAATGTAGTTTCTTCGCCGATAAAATAAAAAATACTTCATTAAAACTAATCAACGCTGGTACTGCCTCAATGAACCATATTTAATTGATCGAGAACCAGGAAGGCATCGCACCTATTTTCGTATTTTTCTAGGACCGCTTTGCCAAGTGTGTAATTTAATTTCTATCGGGGTATATCAAGTTTCTGTGTTTTAAGTGCAAAAGCGATTGGTTCTTAAATTATGCAAATAGTTCAGTATTTTTTCCTATTCCAAGCAGGAACTGCTTTAATTCAATACGCATCGGGTACGGACGGTACGGGCAATATATTAAGCAGTTACTATCTATAGTATAGTGAGTCAAATGGAGTGACTAGCAAATTAAAACGCGAGTAAAAAGGCTGTTTAATAATTTATAAATGTTGGAAATACAGACGTGTGATGCTTCAATTTTATCGGGACGTCATCTCTTGTCCGGTAACTGTGCATGGGCGTAGAATTCTGGGATTCTGTGGGCGGTACTTTAATTAAATAAACTTATTACTTAATTTTTTTAATTTTAATGAAAATTGGGCACAAAAGTGTATTAGACATTTTTGATAGAATAATTTTTTTTATCATTTACCGGTATTAATTATAATTTTATTCTACAAGGACGCCTTATTCGCGTACACAATCTAGAGCTGGATTAAAAGGTATGGAGGCCCTGGGATAATGGAGACGTAGCATACCCAAAATTATTTTGAATATAAGGTAAAATGATGTACGTGTTAGAAAATCATTAAAGAATTTAGCACGAAAACTTTCACGGCTGGAGTAAACTAAAGAATCATGGGCTTGGCTGGGTTGAGAAGATTTAAATCATTTGATTAAAATCTTGATTGTAATCAGGCGGTTTTTAATAAAAATAATTTAAATCTGTTCTTTAAAAACTGCCATTTTTATTGATTAAATGTCTATTTTGAAAATGCTTTCAATAAAACCAAACATAAATATGGCCTTCCTAATAAACTCTTATATGTATAACATTTAAAAGTAACAAAATATTACAAAAGTTCAAAAATGCCTTATGCAACAATTCAAAATATTAAATACAAAAATCAGGATTTTTGTATTTAATATTATGTAATGTAAAATTTTGGTATTTTTTTTTTTGAAACAGAACAATTAAGTATTAAATTTTTTATAGAAAAATGCTAATTTAGAGGCTTTTTAATGGCAAAGTCTATTTCTAATATCAGAATGAACAAATCCATATGTAGAAAACATCCTTTTCAAGTCGGAAGAACACAGGCACATATAATGGGAACAATTATGTGTCGTACATTATTGATTTCTGAATAGCTTCTTGAGATCTCCACTGCTGTAGTGCGGTCACATTTTGTAATACTTTGCTAGAAAATATGATTTTCCAAAAGGGCTCTGATTTGGTTCCCAACTTGATTATTAACTGTAATAATCCCGTATTTGGGAAATGTTCACCAGCAATATCTAAAGCAGCTTTTTTTCTTTGCTTGACAGAGGGTATTCAATTTTATTTCTGATCAGATCCATTAAGCGTGCCGAGAAGTGAAAACGTGTTAAAGCTTGATTACATTTTCGACATTAGCAAAAACAGCCATAAGACATGAGGCAGCTTTTTGCTGAACCATAGACAGTGACACAGAAATGGGCATTTATCGATATATCAAGTTATCAATATGTACCGATAGGTGCCAATAATGCCGATAGGTCATCTATAGTTATTGATAATCGGTAGATATCAATAACTATAGATAAATATTTGTAATTCGGTTTGTCTTCCAAAACTGCCTTTGTGGCAGAATATTGATAGGTAGCAATACCTATGTGACTCCTCTATCTTGATTTGAAAATAATCGATATGGATTTCAGGGTTTTTAGGAAAACACAGTTCAATTTTACTAATCATTTTGTAGACATGCATAATAATAGTTGTCCGAGGGTCTGTCTGGAAATCCAATAATTTATGACCTGCAATGAACCGTTTTATAGAACTAGGGTAGAAATATAAAATCAAGTCATAAATATTAAAATATATTACTCAAATTTTATTGCATTCATATAAAATATATATGATTATTTTCCAGTGAATATGCTGGCAAAGTAAATAAAAGTTGTCGATAAAAACATATACCTATGGTTAAAACTTATAATTTGCACCCGCATAAATCACTTTATTGTGTGTTATCAGTTGCTTATTGATACAGAGAACATTGGTAAATTAGTTAAGTTTTCTATGTAAAACTGTTAATTACCTTCATTTTTAATTCTTGTTTGGATATGATATTAGATATTACATTATTGTTCTTTTAAGAGTTGACCTGCATTTTTATAAGTAGTTTATTACTTTTAAAACAATTTAAATGTATTTGTTTTATTTACATTGGTCTCATGTGAATGTACTTCTATAAACCTGTGTTTACATCATGTCAGCATCACTGTATATATATATATATATATATATATATATATATATATATATATATATATATATATATATATATATATATATATATATATATATATATATATATATATATATATATATATATATATATATATATATATATATATATATATATATATATATATTATATATTGACATCTTTTTTATCATTGACGGCATTATTGAGAGTTTACGATAATTACTTTCTTGCTCTAAAATTTGGATTTGTTTAAAATCGAATTCATGTTTCTCTTAAAGTTGGTATTTGTGTAGCGCAGTAAATGCATTTTTTGTATTTTTGTAACCGTTCAATCGACTATCTACGTATTGTGTTGTAATTCCTGGATACTTTTTTAGGCAATTTAAACATGGAATTGAGTAAACTAGGTTTGATTTCTTTTTTGTATTACTTTGGTTTTCAAAACAGACAATTATGTCGTGTTTAGACAAGATGTAATATATTGTTTCTGATAGACCGTCTGTGTAGGGCATTGCAACGTATTTAGTATTAACATTTTTTCTTTTTTTGCTTTTTTTATGTTATTATAAAATACATGAGTTCGTTTTTTAAAATTTTGTAGTATTTTTTTTCCGGATAATGGTTATTTATTAAAGTCTTCTTAACTTTCTTTAAAGTATCAGGACGATATTCTCGGGAAGTAAGTGAGATGGCACGATCGGTTAGACCTCTAATAACGCTATTTTTTGATTCTTTGGATGGTTGGAGTTAAAGTTTAAGTATCAACCTGACCATTGGTTTTTATGTTTTGATTTTTTTTTGTCTAGAAAATTAATGTTTTTGTTTTTATTTTTAGTTTCCATGGTAAATTTTAATTTGGGGTGAATGTTATTAAAAGCATTTAATAGGTCATCAATATAGTTTTTTGGCACGGCAGTTAAACAATCGTCTACAAGTCTTTTAAAAAAAGGAAGGTGAAAAAATCAAGTTCACTTATCACACTCTCCTCCAGATATCCCATCATTGATTGTGCGACCATTAGGAGGAGATAGGACATCCCATAGTGCAACCATCTAACCGTTGATAATACTTGTCCTCTTGCTAGATAATTATTATTTAGAGTAATGTCAATAGCTTCTATAAATTCTTTCAACGTGAACTTTTAATTCGTTCCATTTTTGTGTTATTTTCGATAAAAGCTCATTTGGGATATTTGTATATAAAGAGATAACATCAAGGGAGTACATGATTGTATGGAATTTTTACTTTGTCAATAAATTGGTTAAATTCAAAGAATTTCTAACTAGATAATAATTTTTTCCTGTTATTTTGGGCCTTAAGGGTATGTTAGCTTCATGTAACTTTGGAATGCCATATACTTTAGGTGCTACAGTGTTGTGTATCATTGGGTTTTTTGCTTCTTTATCAGTAATAAGTTTTTTGTTTAACAATTTTTTTATGAACATGTTATTTTTAGTTTGATAAGAGGTAGTTAAATCAGTTTTTAATTCTTTGTAAGTATTTACGTCACTCTAAGTATTTCTTTAATTTTTGTTTCATAGTCGTAAGAGTTTATTAATTTTAATTTGAAGATTCTACTTTACGAATTGTTTGGTTTTGTAGATTTTTTTCGTATGTTTTTTCAAAGTTTGAATATTTTGTTTTATATGTTACATTTTAAGATTATGGTTTGTAACTACATTTACAACATTTAGCGCGGTTTGAATCTTTGATTTTATTCCGTTTATTTTGAATTATGCTTTCTACGCAGGTGGTATATTCAGTGGTTGGTAAATGTTTTCTATTTGTTATTGAAAGTATTATATTATATACCGGGTGTCAACGAATCTATTAGACAGGCCATAACTTTTAAAGTATTTGGTGTATCAAAACGAAATTTGGTATAGGCAAATGGAACGTAAAGAGAAGGGTTTTCGCATATTTTTCACTTTCCAGTCACTTCCGGTTTCACCGGAAATGACTCGAGTTTCGATTTTTTAAATGGAATATTCTGTATATTTTTACATTTTTGGATTCCTCAGAAAATTTTGAATCAGAATGTGACATTTTAAAAACTTTTTACGCCTACTTGATTTTTTATAGCCGTTTTTAAAATTGCATCCACCTAGATTGCCATGACCGGAAGCAAATTAATCTAAGGACCTGAAATAATGCAATCGCTAAGTTTTAGTGATTAGTCTGATAGTTAGGAACAAGAGAAGTTGATAAAATCGAATTTTTGTGTCTAACTATTTTTTTCAAGTAGCGACCCTTTATAGACAAGCCCTTTTCGAAAAGAAGATTTTTCTGCGAATTTAACGGTACTTTTCTATCTAACAAGATTAGACAAGAGGTGATTTATTTTTTCTGATAGACCATCTGTGTAGGGCATTGCGACATATTTAGTGTTAACAGTTTTTTCTTTTGTTGCTGTCTTTAAGTTATTATAAAAAACATGAGTTCGTTGTTTAAAAACTCGTAGTATGTTTTTTTCCAGATAATGATTATTTATTAAAGTCTCCTTCCCTTCTTTAAAATCTCAGGACGATATTCTGGGGAAGTAAGTGAGATGGCACGATCCGTTAGACCTATAATAACGCTATTTTTTGATTCTTTGGATGGTTGGAGTTAAAGTTTAAGTACCGCCCTGACCATGTTTTTTTTTTGTATACCACATGGTTCTTATATTTTGATCTTTCTTGTTTCTAATTAGGTTTAAATCTAGAAAATTAATTTTGTTTTTGTCTTCAGTTTCCATGGAAAATTTTAATTTGGGGTGAAAATTATTAAAAGCATTTAATAGATTATTAATATGGTTTTTTAAAACCGCAGTTAAACAATCGTCCACAAATCTTTTAAAAAAAGGAAGGTTAAAATCAAGTTCACTTATCACACTCTCCTCCAGATATTCTGTAACTAATTGTGCGACAAAGGAGGAAATTGGAGAACCCATAGCGCAACCATCTAACTGTAGATAATATTGTCCTCATACTGGAAATAATTATTATTTAGAGTAATGTTAATAGCTTTTAATAGTGTTGTGTGACTCTTTAATTTGTCCCATTTTTGTGTTATTATGTCAGATAAAAGTTCATTCGGAATATTTGTATATAGAGAGACAACATCAAGAGATATTAGTATATGATTATCTGGAATTTTTACCTTGTCAATAAACTGTTTAAATTCAAATGAATCTTTAACAAAATAATCGTTTTTTTCCTATTATTTTGGACATACAATTAGACAAATATTTCGACAGTTTATAAAAAGGAGTTTGGATACATGATACAATGGGCCTTAAAGGTATGTTAGCTTTATGCAACTTAGGGAGACCGTATATTTTGGGAGCTACTGCGTTGTGTGTCATTAGGTTTTTTGCTTCTTTATCGGTAATATCGAATTTGCTTCTCTTCTCTCACTTTTAATTTAGATGAATCTATTGTAAATACCTTTATAAAAATGCCATATCTATACTTCTTTATAAATTTTCTAACCTTAAGAAGTCTATCAATCTGCTATATTTTTAATTCTTTGTAAGTATTTACGTAACTAAGTAATTCTTTAATTTTTGTATCATAGTCGTAAGAGTTCATTATCACAGTTTTATTTGATTTATCAGGTTTAATGGTTTGTTACAACGTTTACAACATTAGCGCGAATTGAATCTTTGATTTCATTCGGTTTATATTGAATTAAGCTTTCTACACAGGCGATATATTCAGTGGTTGGTAAATGTTTTTCAGGTGTTATTGGAAGTGAAAAATTATCACTGAAAGCAAGAACTTCAGTAATATATATATATATATATATATATATATATATATATATATATATATATATATATATATATATATATATATATATATATATATATAATATATATATATATATATATATATATATATATATATACGTTACTGCCCTGTTGAGTGTGTAGGACGACTTGCTAAGAGCTCAAGATAGTTCGAAAAATAGTTGTTTAATTCTCTTGGATTATAGCAAGGCATTCGATACGCTGGATCATTACTAAAGAAACTGCGATATTTTGGCTTGGGTCCCGAGGCAATTCAATTTATGAATGGTTATTTAAACGGAAGAAGTCAGAGGGTGGTTTTGGGTGCTGAAGCCTCTAACTTTCGGGCAGTCAGTAGAGGTGTACCGCAAGGGAGCATTCTGGGTCCCTTGTTGTTTTCTGTGTATACTGCTGACTTTTCATCTCATCTGAATTATTGTCTCTCTCATCAATATGCTGACGACATGCAACTTTATTTCTCACTTGCAAAAGAAGATCTGCAAACAGTATGCGATCACATTAATAATGACTTGGAAATCATTTCTGAAGTTTCTTTGGCACATGGTCTACTTCTAAACAATAATAAAACAACGCTTCTAATATTTGTTCGTGATAGAGAATCTATTGAGAATAATATTAATTTCTGTCTCTACCTGAATAATGTTAAACTAACTGCTACCAATGTTTGCAAGAACCTTGGGCTTTTAGTGGATACTAGTCTGCGATTTGATGACCACGTCGCCTCTTTGATTCAAAAATCAATTGCTAAGTTGAAACTTCTTTATGTTTACAAGGACATTCTTTCGACCAATATAAGATTAAGATTGCGTGACTGCCTTATTCTGTCACATTTGGGTTATGCCGATGTAGTCTATTGGTCTTTTCTCACGCAAAGAAATAAAACCATCCTTCAAAGAATTCAAAACTCCTTCATTAGATTTTCATACGGACTTCGTAAGTTTGACCACATATCAGATCATTTTGAGAGATCCAAATGGCTAAATCTTTCCGAAAGGTATGATCTACATCTCGCATGTTTAGTGTTTAAAATTGAGTTGTCCCAAGAGCCCACGTATCTTCTTGATAGGTTGTCAAAGGGTTTAAATGTCCATAATATCATTACACGCCATCGAGGTCTGTATCAGATTTCCAGGCACAGCACCGCTGCTTTTCACGTTTAATGCGACCAAGGTATATAATGCGATACCCCAGAGCATCAAGGCAAGCCCGTCCGTAGATTCGTTTACGTCAAAATTTAAAAAATATTTAATCTCTCAAAGATAACATAGAGTTCTCAGTTTCTAAATATTCTTAGGCGTGTCAAGCTACATTATAGTATATCACTATATAGTTTGTTTTACATTGTTATTATTACTAGTTCGTTGGCATATAAATTACAAGGTTTTCATTTAATTCTATTTTCGAGGTGGTTAGATATGAACAGCCATGCTGGATCTCGCCACCATTTCAATTGTTAATGTATATATATATATCTTGTAACCAATAAAATCTTAGAAAGCTAATATAATGACTTGATTTGATTTTCTATATATATATATATATATATATATATATTTATATATATATATATATATATATATATATATATATATATATATATATATATATATATATATATATATATATATATATATATATATATATATATATATATATATATATATATATATATATATATATATATATATATATATATATATATATATATATATATATATATATATATATATATATATATATATATATATATATATATATATATATATATATATATATATATATATATATATATATATATATATATATATATATATATATATATATATATATATATATATATATATATATATATATATATATATATATATATATATATATATATATATATATATATATATATATATATATATATATATATATATATATATATATATATATATATATATATATATATATATATATATATATATATATATATATATATATATATATATATATATATATATATATATATATATATATATATATATATATATATATATATATATATATATATATATATATATATATATATATATATATATATATATATATATATATATATATATATATATATATATATATATATATATATATATATATATATATATATATATATATATATATATATATATATATATATATATATATATATATATATATATAATTAGTTCTAACGACACCGCTGGATCTCAGTTTGATGTATTGCTCCAGACCTGTGTTCTTGAACGCTCCGTAAATAGTCTTTTGCCCACATGCAATAAATAAAGTATTTTTCCGAAGTGTTTGCATATTCTCATCAAAATCAAAATTTAAAATGACTTCCTCCATTGCGATCGTAATTCTACGATGGAAAAAAATGGCGCCTCTGCCTCGTACTCATTGAATTATTCATTGAAAAAAATGGCGATTGTAATTTATTTGCGAATGTCATAAAGTGGATGCTTGAAATTGTAACTTCTAAGAAATATTTAAAGTGTATTCGTGATAAGCTTAATGCCGCACCTAAATGTATGTTATTGATTTATGTGTAAGTTCTTGTGCAATAATAATTATACATTATAAAACAAATAACAGTTAAAACCCATTAAGGGTATCTATAGTCACTTTACTGTCCATCCTTTTAACTAATTAGGTGTACATGTTGATATTAATTCATTCTAACTAAAATACATATAAATTAAGAGGTTAATGACTATGTTTTTTATTCTTGTTATTTATTCAATTGACTGAAATTTTGGGCAAACAAAAACAGTGTGATACAGAATGGAACTTGTAAGATTTTTGTAAAAAGAAAGTCACTTATGGCCAAACAAAAGAGTGACCAAAAAATACACAGAAAAATCGGTTAATCATTCTGCCCTTACCCCTGATTTCTTTTTAAGTTTGTTAGGAATAGTGAACTTATAATAATCAATTTAGATAATAATAAGGATAATCAATTTAGTTCATTACATAGGCACAGCATATATATCTTACCTATTCTGTCTTTTCAAACATTTTTATTGGGCGCCATTTTATTACGTCACACAGTGTTGCGTCCTATGGACAAAAATCAAAATACCAAAGTCATTCAAGCCAAATGAAAAAATAATGCTTTGCATCTAAAAACATAGTAGGCTTGGATAAACAAATTAGCAGCCGTCAAATTGTTGACAGTCATTTCTGCTGACAGCGTAAAGTGACTTTAAAAATCTGTAGCAGACAAATAATAATAGAGATCACATTTTCAAGAAAGGTTTTAGTTTATAACGTGAGACGATTTTATATTGTGAGAATTTCATATGATGGACAACAGAACTAGAGGTAAGAACTTCAAGAATCCAGTAACATATATTTTATTACTGCTTAGTTTTCGATACATTGATTTTTTTAAAATTGTCTATACTAAACGTTTCAGAAATAATTGACCCTAATATTTGGCGAAAGTTTTATTTTTTATATATTTTATATGTCAAAATATATCGACGAGATTTTATAACTTGTTTTTTTATGTATTCAGCTAAACGGCACTGCTTTCGGTTTTTGCGAATATTTGCGAATTTTTATTATTTTCATTTTTTTTTTTAGACGTGAACATTCTTGTAAAAAATAGCGAGCTATTTGAACATTGGCTCAAGTCGAGGCAATCAGAAAAAACAAATAATATTTTTCTAAAACTAAAGGCTTTACTTAAAAATGAAGATATTTCAGATGAAACAGTGTATGTTTTGCGAAAAAAAATCGTTTTTCTGCTTGAACTTGGAGGAAATATGGAAAGGAGCTAACAGAAATCGCAAAGTATTTCAGAAGCGACATTGAAGTCTATCTAATTTTTTTTTTACCTTAAGTATAACACCTTTCAATAAAAACCAAAAAACGAAGAGTAGAAGAGCTCATAACAAAGCCAACAGAAGAATTGCGTTTCGCCGTCGAAAGGTCAGCAGCAACAGGTTCAACAAATACAATTTCACCAAGTCTTAGCGCAAAACAAGCCATAGCATTATATTTAGATCTTGATTTATCAGTAAAAAAATATAACATATTAAAATATCTGTCGTAAACGTTATACATAAAGACTGTTTCCCGAACTACCACGCCCTTGGACAAACCAAACGATTATATTTACCACCAAACATTAATGTCACAGAAATGTCAGCCGAAATCAATCTTCAGGAAGTTCTAGAAAAAACGGCGTCAGGCATTTTAAATATATTGACAACTGATGAGTTGAATTCTCGCTTAAAGTTCATTTGCAAGTGGGGATTCGATGGTAGCTTGGGCATAGTCTTTACAAAAAAAAATTTACCCAAGACGTAAATAGCACTGATGAATTTATGTTTTTAATAGCGTTTTTACCCTTAAAATTAGTGGATTTAAGAAACAATTCAGCTATATGGGAAAGTCCAAGACCATCCTCAACTCTATTTTGCAGACCAATAAAATGTATGTTTTTAAAAGAAAATGCCGAGTTGGTTCGCTTAGAAGGAGATAAACTTAAAAAAATAATTAGCCAGTTAGTTGATTACAACACCTGTTACAGAGGGAAAAACATTGATATTTTATTCGAGTTACTATTTACGATGTTCGATGGGAGTATTGCAAATATTTTGTCCAATACCAATTCTACTTCAAAATGTTTAGTCTGCGAAGCTAGTCACAGAGAAATGAATACAGACATTGCACTTAATAAACCTAATAAAATTCAAAATTATCGTTTTGGATTCGTTTTTTCGAATGTTTGTTGCATATTGCTTATCGGCTACGTTTTAAAAGGTGGCAGGTGAGGGGAACTGAAGATAAAAAAATTTTTGAAACAACTAAAAAACGAATCCAACAGGGTTTTAAATGTAAAATGGGATTGGTGGTGGTCAAACCAGAGTTAGGTTACGGATCCACTAACGACGGCAACATACCTGGAAGATTTTTTAATGATCCCGAAATGTCTGCTGCTATAACAGGGATTGATAAACAGTTAATTTTAAAATGTTCACTAATTTTAAGGGTATTAGCTAGCGGTTATAAAATTGACACCACTAATTTTGATGTTTTGTTAAAAGATTATATTTACAATTGTATCCTTGGTACTATATGCCCAGTTCCGTCCATAAAATTTTGGTCCATGGATATGATATAATCCAATTTTTCGAGTTGCCAGTTGGCCAATTATCCGAAGAAGCTTTGGAAGCTCGGCACAAGGAAGTGTGACAAATTTGATTATATCATTCCCGCAAAACGTCGAGGACTAACTCAAATATGGATATAATGAGGACTCTATTATTGACCTCTGATCCGGAACTATCAAGTTTTAGACGAACTTCTACAAAAAGTTCTAAGCTTGATAATCAAATTAGGAAATATCTGTTACTCGATAAAACTTACGATTCCGATCAATTATATCCTCTTGAGTTAGTTCCAGACTTAACCAAGAGCGAGGACGACGAAGATAAAGAAAATGAAGACTCGGAGTGATTAAAACATAACTAGACTTAGATAGTTTTATAGGTTGAAATGATCTTTGTTATATCCCGAACAAATAAAAATGTATATAATATTGTAGATCGTAATGATAGATATTGACATAGTTAGATAATTCACAACACTACAAATTTTTACCCAAAGACTTTAGGGTTATCCTGTATAATATAACCGTAAAAATTTTTTTGGGTTAAACGTTTTTGATAAAACAACAAAATTCAAAGCCTTTTGATGTCAAAATGAAAAATACGAATTTAACATTTTTCATACTGCCAGTTTTATCGGTTTCACTCAGTATAAATTAGTTATTAAATTTGTGATTTTATTATTGTTTTTCATTCTTCTGCTGACATACTTGATTATTACAAAATATAGTTAAAATCTAAGTCATACAAAAGAAAATATGATTTTTGTCCATTGCTTCCTATCCCTCGCGACACTGTGCGTCACGTTGAATCCGTAACAGTTTATCCTATTTCCACATTTAATTTATCTCTATATCACACTTAATTTTTGGATTCATATCAAAAATGTTACTAGTTCAAGCCTATATAACACTTGATGTCTGTACAAAATTTGAGGTAAATCAGATAATTAGTTTTTTTAGTAATAATTGTTTTAACTTTCTAAATGGTTTTCGTTAATGATCCTCTTGTTGTTATGTTAGAGTGGTGTTTTATTTGGGATTAAGATCCAGTAAAAAAAGAAAAATATTTTTAAATTGCCGGCGTTTCGCAACTTTATTGTTACATCCTCAGACACATAAAGTTTGACACACGAATCTGAGTCTATGAAAAGAATGTGAGTAAGTATGTAAACGGTGCAACGATCATTTGCGGTTGGCTACAACTCTGTATGTCCATGGAAACGGCCTGCCTTTGGCATACCTCTCCCTTCCGTCGATGGTTTAGATCTGTGTGGTGTACTTTATATAGATTCTATATCCTGCATGAAACTCATATTATCAGTCTTTACCTGCTCCGTTGCCCCGCGATATTTCCTAACCCCAAATAATACACCACTCTAACATTGGATTGTTGACAAAAACCATTTAGAAACTTAATACCTTCCAAATACCTGCGGACCAGACGACTGGTAATATGGGTTTCATGCAGGAAATAAAATCTATATATAATTATTAAAATTATAAAACTTAAAAAATATTGTACCGGGTTGCCAAAAACTTAGAAAGTCTAAAATTGCCTGAAGAGAAAACTACCCATAATTTTAGTTTTAGAGCAAAATGCCATAAGAGAATTATTCCGAGGTGTGATAAAATACTCAATTTCATAAAGAAATTTGGAAGTACTTTTCTAGTAGCAGAAAATGTAATGTTTTGCCCTTACGCTAATTACTAAAAAACTTAGTAAGCTAAAAACAATTGCACTGTACTGACAGTAGATAATTAAAGTGTTTAGTTATTTTATTACATTAAACATTTTTCTGTTATTTTCATCATGGTAGTTAAATTAATGAAACAAATTGAAATTGTGTTAATTGTTGGAGATCATTATAAAACATGTCGTGAAGCGGCTGAAATTTTTAATAATAGACATCCAGATAAACAAATAAGCTATGTTAGTGTTGCAACTGTCAGGACCAAATTTAAATTCACTATGTCTGTTGATAATACGTTTAAAAGAAAACACCAAGCCTGGTCTAGTCCCGAAGAGAATCAAATGCAAGTTTTGTAAGTGGTCGTTGAAAATCCAGAAGTCTTAGTAAAGGAAAATGTCAAAATCACTTCCGGGTACCGTAACAAAGTCAATAGTCAGTACGATTTTACGAGCAAATAAATTCTATCCTTATAAACCTAAATATATGTATCCATACACTTTTAAGTAGAGATTTTGAAGTTTGTTTCCTTTTCAGTGCATGGTTCCAAGAAAAAGCTGTAGATGATTCTTTCTTCGCCATAAAAATGTTATTTAAAGATGGGTCGAGATTTACGTCAAACGGAGTCGTATGCTCACAGAACTGCCGCTGGTGATGTGACCAAAATCCTAATTTTCTCAGAGTGTCGCAATCAATACTCATTTAAAACAAATATTGGGTGCGGTATTTTGGATAACCAAATAATAGGGCCGTATTTCTTTCGTGACCTCCTAATCTAACCTATCCCCGTTGGACTTTTTCCTTTGGGAGCTGTTAAAAAAAAGGTTTATCTTTACACACCATTCCAAAACATCAAGCACCTGGAAACAGGCATCAGTATGTACAAGAAATTACGCTAGCTATGGTAAGAGCGGCAATAGCAGAGTTCAGTAGAAGAATCATAATTTGTATGGAATGGGATGGCGCTCGCGAAGAAGCATAATTTGTTCATTGTTCATTCTTAGTTGATTTTTTTATACGATATTGTTAAATTATACCCCTTATATTGTATTCAGATTTGAATTTCTTTATGAAATTTAGTATTTTATCACACCTCGGAATACTCAGAATAATTCTCTTATGGCATTTTGCTCTAAAACTAAACTTATGGGTAGTTTCCTCTTCAGGAAATTTTTGGCAACCCTGTGCAATATTTTTTAAGTTTTATAATTCCAATAATATTTTTAGAGGAAGCAGAACTTTTTATGAAGAGTAACATTTTCATAACAATGAAAAATAAAAAAGTTTTCTATTTGTTAAGAACTTTTCAGGACACGCTGTATATGGGTTCTGAGGATGCAATAATAAACGTCGACAATTTAAAAATAGTTTTTTGTCTGGATCCTAACCCCAAGTAATACACCACTCTAACATAACAACAAGAGGATCGTTAATGAAAACCATATTTAGAAACTGAATATCTGGAAAAAATCTGCGGACTAAGTAGGGTAAAGACTGATAATATGGGTTTCATTAGGATATAGAATTTATATGTATCCTGAGGATGCAACAATAAAGTTGTGAAACGTCGACAATTTCAAAAGACTTTTTTTTATTGGATCCTAACCCCAAATTGTACACCACTCTAACATAACAACAAGAGAATCGTTAACGAAAACCATTTAGAAACTTAGTATCTGCGCACCAACGGAGTAATAATATTTTAGTAGGTAATTGTCGAACGACAACAAATATTACGTTTCTATAGTAACCAATTGGTTTTGTTCTCGCCAGGCCTCCCCGTCATGGCCAACTAACAAGAAAATCTTAGAAGCCGCCTGGTATTATTAGAATAAAAAATATTAAATCGTCAATAACTCAAAAACTACAAATTTTTGGAATAGATAACTTTATACAAAGTCACCTTTATTTTGAGTGTTAAATAAGATAAAATTATAAAAATTGGGGATTTCCATTTGAAAAAAGTAACTTTTAACGATTTTTTAAAGTATATTTATAATGTCAGTTTTTGATCACCCTATATTTATTTATTATAAAAATATCAGCACAGGCCACTAAAGTGTACCCTTTTGGACAAGGAAGCCAACCGCAAATAAATAATAGAGACTTCGATAAGCAGATATTTATAGTTATGTCTAGACATGAAAACGTCATTTTTTACATAAAATTCAACATATCTCAAAAACAGTTGAACTTAGGTATAGGATATTATACATGAAATATACCTAGAATTTTTCGAGGAATCCAAAAATTCGATTATATACCAGGTGTTCCATTTAAAATAAGAAAGTTATTAAGTTAAGTGCCGCCATCTTGAAAATATTTTGCGCGAATTGCCCCCATCGACTTTAGTTAGTTGCCAAAATTTCAAATTTTTCTAAAGCCTAATTTCATACTTGTTTTAATTACTGACGTTTGGCCTACTTCGGCCTTTCAAAGCATCTTGTAAACTAAAAGTAGGAAAAAAATTTTTTTTCTTATACATCTGTCAATTAATGTTTAAAAAATAAAATGGCTTACCTAAAAACAGAAACATGAAAGTTCACAACACAAAAGACATACTGTAATTTGGACAACACAAATTGTTAAAACTTAAAACTTAGCATCATGTTTATTTACATTTTAAATGAGGATTCTGTAACCTCACTTCCTAAAGATGATATTTTTAAAATTTAGGGAGAAAGATGATTTATTCATTTATTAACAGTTC
>JAUTXW010002169.1:12500-41140 GCA_030620095.1 Kuschelorhynchus macadamiae | reverse complement strand
TAAAGTTTCGTTTAAGTTTGAAATTTATAATAAAGATAAATAATTAAAATGGTAATGTATAAAAATAATGCAAAGTTTAATGTAACACTAATGATGGAAAAGTAATAATTTTTGAATCCGTCATAATAATTGGTACAGTTAAAGTTAAAATTTGTAACTGATTATTTTTAAACTCTAACCTTTCTATCCAATTTGTATCAAAAATAGATCGATTTGGATAATGATACAAAATTTTAAAAAAATTTACTTGCATTTTCATTTCCATTTATTCGTTCCATCCAACTAATTGTACTATTGTTAATTAATCCAATTTTCATAATGTGTTACGCCAGAGGATGATGAACATAAAAAACATTTTGGAAAATAAAATAAAGAAGAATAAATTGAGATCTACTGATAGTCATTAAAACAAATTAATAATAATATTCCAAATTTATTAACATTAAGCAGATACTTTCACCACGAAAGCAAAAGCAGTTGTAAAAAAATAACAATAAAATACTTAATTTAAATATATGTAAAAGTTCATAAATAAGGATATTAATAATACTATATAAAATGTGTAGCTTGAAGACTTATTTTGAATGGTTACAATTATTCGATTCCTATTTTTCCATAAACAGTTATTTAAATCACAATTCCTAGCAAATTTCTTATGCTCCACAATAGGATCATCATAACTTAACCAATCAAAAATTTCAATACCACAATAAAAACATTTACAAATATCATTGATTGAAGTATAGTAAAAGCCAGCTCCAGCTAACACTTCTGGTCTCAATTTTCCTTTCCATTTTTTAAAAGTGGAAAGTCGTTTTTCATATGTTTTAAAATAACTGTTATCAATTTCTTTGTCAAAAGTTTCTAAGCACATTTTGTGAAAGACTTATGAAGACTAACTTTGGTTTCAAAAACAACAAATTTAAATACCTTATAATATCTACATAAATATATCTAAATCTTCATGTTCTGCATTCCATTGATACAAAGCAATATCTTGGTGTCCCCAAGCTAATGTATTAAAACTATAGGGAATTTTATACCGCTTATCATCTTCGGAACTCAAAGCCAATTTATTAATTAACTCTGTAAAAATTGTATGTTGTCTAGATCGAAAAACATACATTGAACAAAAGGTTTTAGAATGATTTTCAACAACATCTTTATAATGAATAAAATCCAACTGCTTTTTAATTGCACTTTTTTTAACACCTTTTGCTTTTTTTGTTAAACTGTTTTCCGTTTTAATACAATATGCTTTTGCTCCAGTACCAAAGAAAGTAGTAATGGGTTCACCAGCATATTCATCTTTGAATTTTCCTATAACTGACTTTGTAATAGGCATTTCATGAATATTATTAAATTCATAATTAGATGTGTCAAATTTGTGAATATTTTTTATCATGTCAGAATAAATATTTGGAGTTGTGACTTCTAAAATGAACGAATCGGTATCGGTGTATAAAAGTGAAATATTTTCCTGATAAAGAGGTTTTAAAAAATTATAAAAGAAATCATACATGACAGTTTTAGATATATCTAATATTGAGAAGCCTACATATATTGGTTTATTGTAAGTAACTTGAATCTTTTGCATTTGAATAGCTACCAAGTTTTCAGAAAATATTGTTAAGTCCTTGAAATATGGTTTTGCAATTAAATTCTCAGCACCATCTTTTCTTCTATTTTTTTCCCACTCTGTAACAAGTCTTACGTCAATTCTCCTATCAACATTTTCCATAGTCTTGCCATAAATACTATTATTTGCCAACTTGTAAGTATTACGATCAAATTCATTCTTTGAATCATTTCTTAATCTTGAATTCAAGTCTATATATTTTTTCAACCAATCAGATTGAGAAAACTGTAAAACTCTATGAACTTTAGTTAACTTGAGTCCATGTTCCAAACATTGTTTTAATAATTGATAGTGAATAACATATTTTGATTTATCATTTAAATTGTTAATATTAATAATATTAATATTAATTAATAGGGTATTAATTTTATGCATTTAGAATTTGGCGGTTTAAAGTTTTCTGGACAAAACGGAAAATCGTTATGATAGGAATGTAGACTTGTAGGATATTCTAAATCAACTTCTAAAACATATCCCTTATTAGATTTTTTAGAAATATTCATAATATTTAAATCATTGATTTCTTTATCTGTTAACCAAACAAAATCTCCCGTTGGAATGTGCTGTGACATTGCATAACCATACAAATTTGTTGCATCATAATAAATTATGTATTTAGTTGGCTTTAAAGGATCAAAATTTAAAAGAAATGGATTATTAGCTTCAGATTTTCTACAAATGCAAGAGCTCACACCACCGCGAACGCTTTTTTTGAAAAAGTGTATCATATCTGGATCAGTTAACAATTCTAACTCTATTCCAGTATAACGCAAACACGCCTCCCAAGATAAACCTGGAAAAGTGTAAAAATGAGCTGGATCGAGCTTATATGTGGATAAACAAGTGCTTCTAAAATTTTCAAAAATATCTGCCAAAAGTAAAGTATCAGAGAGTAAGTAAACGTCGGAGTATTGACCAAGAGATTCACATTTAAACAATTGCCAAACCTTTACAGCTCTTTGGTATTCTGCATCACTGATGTGCTCATCCGTTAAAGTATTATAAAATTGGTCTTTTTGAGGTAAAGTTGTTTCTTCTAATTTTAAATAATCATCAATATAATTGTAAGGAAATACACCTTTTTGCCGAATAAGTTTAAATCTTTCTTCATCATTGAAAATTTTTTTATTTCCTTACATTGTTCATCTTTTAAGCTTTCAGAGAGTTTTGATAAAGAATGGGATAGAAATTGAAAAGAATCAATAAACCTTAATGATATATTTTTTTCTTAGCCTTTTGTGTCTTTTTATCAAAATAGTTATCCACATGAATAAGCTTTTCAAATGAAATATATTTTTCCTTGTTTTGTGCGATAACTGTTAGTTGTTCTTTGTTTAAGCATAATTTTTTAAGAAATAGATGAGAATCATAATTACGCAAATTATGCAATATAACTGGAATAAAGTTAGGTATTCTGTAATTTATGTTGCAGAGTGAATGAGCTGGACCTCTATAAAGACCGGTTATATGACAATGATCTGCAACCCTGTCATTTAAAAGAGGTTTATTACAAATATGACAAACTGTTTCATAGTTATGATAAATTTTGTCCAGTTCGTTCAAAGGAATCATCTTTTTAGGAGTCTTTAAATATTTATTGTATATGTTATACACATCTCTTTCTAAAGAATTTATAAATAATGTATCACAATTTTGACCTCTATATTTTTCAAATTTAGAATAATTATCGTCGAATGAACATTTAATGTAATAGGCAAATGAATGTGGAATATGTTCATATTGTTTTAAGGTGTATGAAGTATTAGGATTTTTATCAACATTGTCATTATTTAAAGGCTTTAAAATGCATTCAAAATCTGCATACACCACGAAAGGAACTTTCATTTGTTTATGATAATTTACAAATTTCAAAATATTATCATATGAATAGTTTCCAAACTTATCTTTTATTAATTCTTTAGAAGGTAGGTTAATTCGTAAATGATCACAATCATAGCTATTGTGTTGTAATAAATTTTCTTCTGTAGGGAAATATTGTAAACAACCATCGCAAATATATTTTTTTCCGTGATGTTTAGAAATTTGTGCAGAAACTAGTTTTGATAAATCTTTAATATAGCAATAATGAAAAGTTTTTTCATCATCATCACTTATTAACAATAAATTGACATGTTGATTTTTTTTATTCGATGAATAATAAAGTGGACCAATTACTTCATACCCCTTTTTAGGATTTATAATTTCTAATCCATATACATTAATAGAAATGTTATTTTTTTCTTCAAAAATCTTAATGTTCTTTAGCAACATTGGAAATTCTATACCTGACATATCCAAAACAGAAGAGTAGTGTGGGTAGGATGAAGTTTCAAAATCTAATCCGCTTGGTTGGTGAAGAGCAGACACAACTGCCCAGGCGAAGCAAAAGTTGTCATCATTCCTAATGTTGATCACAGCTTGACGTCTCTTGATCTCTTGAGGAAGTTCGATAAAAGATGAGGCTCTCAGCGGATTGTGCTTGTTAACATTAATTTCCAAATGAAGTAAATTCATCAAAGCCCATCCTGCAACGTAAAAATTAAAAAATTACTTTTTTTGTTGCTGTTGTAAAATCGAAAATAAATTCTTTACCTGAATCTCTTTCTGCAAATTCGTCAGCTTTCTGGTCAATAATGGTGCAGATTTGCTCTAACAGTTCTTTTTTCTGATATCCCTGGCAAATGACTTGGAACGGCGCATTAAAAGATTTGACATCATAGCTGTCGCTGCTGGGGTTAAAATAGAAACCGAACAGTTCCATATTTAGCTTGATACATTTATGTTTCTGCAGTTCTTGATCTATTAGATGTGCAATTTTGTATTCCAAATGTTGAAAATACTCTTTCACATTTATGAAGTTTTGGTGTGAGGAAATCCTATAAGATATTATTCGTTCCCTGAATGCTGACTTGATAATTTCAACACCTTCCTCCAAGCCTATTTTGGAATTGTTCTTGTGCACACTAGATCGAAGATGTCCACCCCATAGACTTTGGTTTATATTTTTCTTGCATTCTTTACAATATTTTACAATATTTGTAGAATCTATAAATTAAGAAAAAAATATTTTACAAAATATAACATGAAAAATAAAATGTTCTTACCTTTAACAAGCTTTGGTTTTTTCAACCAACTGTTGAGTTTTGTGGAATTTCCGTTAACATGTTTTTTATTATGTCGCAATAAATTATCCTTTCTAGTGAAGACTTTATTACATGTTACACACTTATGCATTTCTGAAGTTTTCTGGATAATAATAATAATAAAATTAATATTGTGCATTTCTATTTAGTTATAGTCAAATTTTGAAAAAAGCAATTGCATTTTTGAAGTTCTTTGTATAATAATAAAATTAATATTGTGCATTTTTATTTAGTTATAGTCAAATTTTGAAAAAAGCAATAGAAATTAATTGACTTTATGAATCCATTTCTTCAAATGAGTCAACTAATTTGTCAAAGGCCTGTTTAACATAATTCACCGTACTTTCGTCTCCCTTTTTAATTGTGATCAAATTAGTTAAATTTTGAATAGCGAAACCCAGACACTTAAGGTTTGCTATTTGTTTTTTATTTTTTTTATTAATTTTAAAATTTTTTTTAATGATAAATGATGGTTTCGAAATTGAATTTTGTTCAACTGGTGAATTATTAGGAGAAATATCCGAAGTTAAATTTGCATCAATTTGTTTTTCTTGCGGATCAGAATTTACAATAGCAAATGGTGAATTAATAGAAGATATAGCCGAACTTAAATTTTGATCAATTTGTTTTTCTTGCGAATCAGAATTTACAATATCATATGGTGAATTAGTAGGACAAATAGCCAAACTTAAATTTTGATCAATTTGTTCTTCTTCCGAATCAGAATTTTCACTAAACAAAAAGGGAGAGCAAATTGGTCTCGGAGAATTAATTGGCGATTTTAATGTTAAATAATTTGTATTAGATTTTTGAAAACAAACAATATCCTCATCGCTAGAATTTTGAGTTTCATCAATGTCATTCAGTTCTTCAAGAGTTTGTTTAGTTTTTGTTGTAATTAAGTCCGATTTGTTGTCAATAATGTCATTAAGATCGTCAAGAGTTTCTTGTTGACTAGCTGTAAATAAATATTTTTCGTTGTTCTGTTTGTTGGCATTATTTTGAACTTGGCTATTATAAATAATTTCATTCAAGTCCTGAATAGTTTGTTGTTGACTAGTTGTAAATACGTCTGTTTCATTGTTTTGTTGGTTTGCAAAATTCTGCATTTGAGTACATGTGTATAAGTCAAAGTCATTGTCAATAATTTTGCTACTCGATGCCAAAAAATTGTCCATTATGAAAAAAAATCGTAATAACAAATAAAATGCCACAAATGTACATAAAAATGTCACCAATATATAAGAATTAAATCTTGCCAAATAAAAATGTTAGAAATAAAAATAAAAATTGAAAAATTACCAAATAAACACAATGTAAACACCAGAAAACTCGCGAGCTCTGCACAGTGTGAATGCAGAAATCAATTGCATTCGTCTCTTCGCTGAGGCGATTTTATATGCAAAAGTTAATCACATGTGTCCTACTTAAAGTTGAACGACAATCTCTAAAAACCACTTTCCCAAGCCGATCAACAACCTTACCCCCCTCCCCCCTCCCCCCTCCCCCCCTTCCCCCCTTCCCCCGGACCCCTTAATTTCCGAGACTCAAATCCCGGCTCCCCAATTTCGGGCTACCCTCTTCAGGTTAAGTTAAGTTAGGTTAGGTTAGGTGTTAGGTTAGGTTAGGTTAGGTTAGGTTAGGTTAGGGTAGGTTAGATTAAAAAAGAAGAAAAGAAAAAAGGAGAAGGAAAGAAAAAGAAGAAGGAAGGAAAAAGGAGAAGGAAGGAAAAAGGAGAAGGAAGGAAAACGGAGAAACATATAAAAAAGAGAAAGAAGGAAGGGAGAGAAGAAGATAAGGTGAGGGTGAGGGGGGTTTAAGGGGGGGGGTTGGCGGAGCGGGGAGGGGGCGAGCCCCCTTGGCCCCCCCCCCCCCCCCCGAGGCAACTGACAGGGAAAGGGACAGTGAATAAAAAAAAAAAAAAAAAAAAAAAAAAAAAACTTATGTATTGCAGGTAGTAAAAGTGGTGGTTGATGGGATATATACTTAAGAACATCCACTCGACGATCATACAGTAACATTCGCTGTAATATCAGTTGTCGCTATTATTTTAACGTATAACCAAATTTTTTATCAAATAAATCGATCTAAATCCAAAGTTCCTAACAATGGCAGAAAATATGAATGGAAACGCTGTCCAAATTGAAGAAAATAATATGGAGATCGCCGCTCAAATTGAAGAAAGAGAAGAGATTTTTAATAACTTGGAAGGCGATTCCATCACTTATAAACATTCATTTTTGGACAAGTCATCTAGGCTTGTTAGAAGATCATTCTTATGTAACATCGATATTAATTATATTGAAGAGGAGGAAGAGGAAGAGATGGAGGAAGATGATCAGGAAATTGACGAAGGAGTGGATATGGATGGACAATTACTAAATTTAGGAACCGAGGGTGACGTAAAAGTAAGCAAGTTTAGGGCTAGTGAATTATTTAATAATTTTGAAGAAAAAGATGTATGTGTTATACAAAGCTACTCTAAAATTGAAAGTCGAAGACTAGGAACATTTGCTATTTGCCTTCCTTGTAGTGCAATTCACATGAGATATTTACGGAGAGGGGAATCCGATCACGTGAGCTGCCACTACAAAAGAGCCTATGTTGTTAGTGCTTCTGATTTACATTGTGCTATTTGTAGGATACATCTTTTTATACTAATTCCTGAACATGCTTGCTTTTACTGCAACAAAAATGAAAAAAAAGAAATAGAAAATTATATTGTTAAATATTAATATTAAACATAGTTTGTAAATGTGATGGGTAGATTAGTTTAACAATATTAATTTTAAATATAGGTTAGGTTAGGTTAGGTTAGGTTTAATATTAAACATAGTTTGTAAATGTGATGGGTAGATTAGTTTAACAATATTAATTTTAAATATAGGTTATAAACGTAATGGATAGATAATGTCAAAAATATTAATTTTAAACTTAAATTGTAAAGATAATAAGAATACGTCAAGAATATTAATTTAAAAATGTCAAATGTTACTATAAGCGGTTATATATTTTCAGTGCTATATGCAAAATACTTCTTTTTATTCTAACATCTGACACTGTATTTGTAAATGAAATAGTTAATCATATGTAAAAAAAGTGTCGATTATGTCTACTGCCACTAGAAGCACTCATATATTAGCATAACATTTTGTTAACGCTTGTTTCTGTATTCAATTGAGTTTTCTCTTACTTGATGCAAATTATATTAATATTATTAGTATAATTAAAAAGTAGTAGATTAGGCTATGCCGGTCCGACAATCAAAACCGTCATTTTTACATGTAAATTCCCATAAGAAAATTTAAGATTCGATCTGCAAAAGTGGTGCCATTTTAGGGCGTGGCACTTTTTGTGTCAACCCATAACAATTGTTTTGTTATGTAATGTGAAAATTAGTATGTATTAAAAAACTTGTTAGATCATTGTTGTCGTTTCAATATAGGAAAAGGAAAAAATGTGTGTCAATTATTATATATATATTTACATTTACTTTTTTTACAAAATTATTTGTTACCAGAGTTTTCACAAACACAAATTATAAAAAAAATATTATCCTCTTTTTAAAATTACAACAAAATGATGTCTAATTACATCTTTGAAGATTTGTACCAAATAGTAATATCTAGTGCGACATACAGGACAATTGTTTACCATTATAGAACAACAATTTTCATCATTCCATCTTAAAATACATTTTAAACAAAAAATGTGGGAACATGTATTTGGTCTACATGAATCATAATATTCGATTATTTCAAAACAAATAGCACAAAACACTTTTTTCTCTTCACTCTCAGTTTTGTTCAAATTTTTTAAAACAATCCCATTATTTTCTTCTCGAACTAATGGTATATTTTCTTCTTGAACTCCTGGTATAATTTCTTCGAGGCTCTGAAGCGGAATGGATCGATTTCTTTCTCCAACTGATTCACTCATTTTATTTTAATATTATTATTAATAGATTTATTCAACAGATTTTTTTCTTTTAACAGTCACTCGTACCTTAACATACTAAAATGATCTTGATGCACCTATTTATAAGACTTAAGAATGCAAAATCAAATGTGGGAGAACAAAGAGAAAAAATTAAAAATATGATGCGAATGAGAATAAAAGGGGAGGAAGTTAAGAATGAGGGACATGAGAGAGAGGACGAGGAGGAGGAGGAGGCGCTCCCATATTATAACTACTTGAATTCATATGTAGTTTACAAAAACCAATTACTTTTTTTTGCAAAAAAGACAGCACTTTCTACCTATCAATTTTCTCGTGCCTAAATTAGTTAAAAATAATGTAGAAATATTCTATAATATATATTTTTTTTTTCTTATTTTTGTATCTTTGTATCAAATGTAAGGTTTCTGAAAGTTGCATCAATTTTTATACACTTTTTAAATACTAAATACCAATAAATTAAATTTATATGTTTGTTCATTTATTAAAAGGAAACTGTCTCGCTTTAAGTTCTGGTTTTAAAAATTTAAGAGAGAACCTTCTACCTTTCTACTTAAATTGGTACATTGTAATAAAAAATAAAAAGTACATTATGAACTTCCAAAATGTGCCAAGAATATTAAGTAGAGTAAGTATTTTATCATGAGTTTAGGTCAAGTTTTTGATACCCTTAGATTTTGCCATCAAAATATGTGAAATCTAAAGTCATTTTTTTGGGTGTAAAGGAGTGTATCTAAGTCTTCTTGTAAAACATGCCCCTCAAATAGATTCCTATAAACTGAAGTTTTCAAATGAACACCTTATATGTTTAAGCGGTATAATTGTACTGTTGTATCTATAATTACATCCAAAAACCCAATGAAAAAATCTCTCACTCGAGATATTTAAATATTTTTATCCATTCAGACTATCATAATGTCACTCCGCCTATGGTTCATGTTTGTAAATAGCAATTTGTAAATAAACACGTTATAATACTCCCCTACAGTCTTCCGGTTCGTCTCGTCGAAGGCAGACCTCTGTCTTATTAACATAAGTGGTTCCACGTGTTCGGTTTTGCTGCTTTATTTCGGGGGGAAGCGGGAGACTCAAACGCTCAGAGTGGAAACTAACGACCCCGCTATAAAGGGAGCAGACGCTGTGAACGTGTGAGGCCTAGTTGTTCCTGTATTCTATTCCGTTCGTCTGCCGCAGTTCTACATAGAATATTAGCGTAATGGCCGCTATGCGGCGGGAGTGGGAGGAGTAAGGGGATAGCTTGAAAGAAAAGGTTATCTCGTGAGACCAGTAGTACTCTCAAGGGGCATCTAGTGGAAGCTAAGATGCATTAGAAGAGTTTATTAAGAAAGACAAATTTAAAGATATTGAAATACACGGGGTGCTGGGAGCTCAGAGCTCGCCATCCGGACATCCCACCGACAACGTCTCCAAACCGGAATAAGGTGTAAATTATCTGGAAGGGTCGCTCCAGCTCTAAATAAGGGCGGAGAGCAATCTGGCAAGTTGCGAAGTGCAGTGCCAAAAACGTAGATTGAAAATTACTCCCCTACCCTCCCCTCCCGCATTTTCTAGGTTATCCTTGAGTCACAACACTCAATGTATTTGGTATAGGGGTTATTTATCTTTCTGTGTATTTAATCGAAGATCGATACAGAAAAAGTCGTATTAAGAAGAATCGATACTTAAAATATCGTTACATTTTCGATCCGGAATATTATAATTTTCTAAATAAAAGTTAAGTAGGTTTATAGAGGAAATAAAAAAAAGAAATAAGAACAACTGGTATCAAGTCCAGTAACACAGTAGTTTTTTGTCAGCTATTCAGTACTGATATAACTTGGATTATTTTTTGTAAAATAACTTTTCTTTTAAAATACACACAGATCATCCAAATGCAAAAATACTCAGTCAAATTGTAAATATCATATGTTTCCCCTTATATGAGTTGAATGCATTAATATTCTTATTTTATTTCTTAGTTATTTTATTTTGTTTCCTATAAAAACCTACCTTTATAAATTTTGCCTAAAAAACCCAACCAGGGCTACGCTAAACGCAATCCTTTTTAAAAAGCTTTTTTTGTACCAACAATAAAAAAAAAACATTTCGGCCAAGATTCTGTAAGTGGCGGGACTTATGTGGATGTTTACGAATAAAAAATTTGCTTGCTGGACGCCTAATTTGACGTTGCACTAGACTTGTGAATGGAAGGTGTAAGATGTTTTATTATAGACTCCGAATTAGGTCTGTGCAGAAAATCAATATACCGGTTCGAATCGATGTTTTGTGGAAATGGATTCAACGATTTCGAATCGAAAACAAGTTTTGAAAATTGAATCGATGCGGATTCAATTCGAATTGATTCGATTCTATTCGGTTCGGATTTTAAAGGAATCACTTCCGGTTCGAAATATGATAAATTTCGATTAATCGTTTCGAAACGATTAATTTTTCGAATCCAAAACCGATTTGCTATGGGCCGAATCGCACAGGCCTACTCGGAATATTATGAGCGCGCTATCGCGCGTATTTTTTAACACCCAATACTAACCTAACCTAATGCGCGTTTTTATTTTTTATTAGTTTTGTTCAAGAACAAATAAAAAAAAGGTCAAAAACTTACCCATTTAGGAGGATGCATTTTTTAATAGTTTTTGACATTTTTTAAGTTTTTCCTTAACAAAACTAATTTTGAGATGATGTAAAAAAGTGAACCTATATTAAAATCAGGATTTTTTTTAACAAAACCTATACTGTTAGGTGGACTTGTCCGTTGCCAATGCCAATAATCTTACCACTGAGCCAGGAAGCTCATGAATATTCAACAAAACTTGTATATATTACTCGAAAATAAACGACGAACCAATAGGAAGCACATTGAACAGTCTGTGTGTGATTGTCGGATGCCGTTGCAGGAGGTATTGTGTTAAAGAAAACATGCTGAGGTAATATCAAATCATCGAAAATCATATTTGAAACACGCGCGTACTCTAAAGAGGTGGGGATGGTTGGTGGTGGTGTGGTCGCGGTTTTTTGGTATATGGGCTAGCAAAGTTGTGCAATTACCCATAAAGCTCTTCGTCCGGAGCTTAGTTAGAGCTCCCAGCTATTTTACACCCTGTTCCAGTTGCATGATTTGACTTTGCACTAGACTTGTGAAGGGTATCAGAATTGTCGCATTTGATTGGTAGAAAATTTACAGTTGACAGTTCTGATTCTGATGCTAACCTAACAAATTGGACAAAAAATTGTAGCATAGAAAAAGTATAATTTTATATTATTTTCTCTCAATGAATTAGGTATATACTACGTAACTATATAATTCATTGTTTTCTCTATGATTGTAGTAACTACCAGTATAACTACTAACTTGATTATTTTGGCGGTTAGCGTTTGCAACACATAATGGAATATTTACAGGTAATTTATGAACTACATTAAAAGTATTGGTTTTTTCCAGCTAATATTATATTTTGTATACTTGTTATAGGATTTTCTTCCGCCTTCCTACGAGTACAAGTTAATAGATTTTACAAAAATGAGTGAACTGAAACTGGCATTTCAAACAATTATCAGAGTCAATATATTTTCAAAAGAAGAGGCTGAAGCATGGCTCAAAAATTTTGAAAGCCATAACAAAGTAAATTTTCGAGTTTTAAGAACTTACAGTAGTGGTGATGGTCATTCAAGACTTATATTTAAGGTGGTGGTGATTTAGAATGTGGAGATTAGAGATTATATTAGAATTGTTCTGTGTGCAGTATTTAACTGAGTAGAATTTATTGTTTTTTTTTTTTTAGAAAGATTATCGATGTCATCATAACACCAGAGCCAGTTTGCCTTCATCTAAAACCAAAATACCTTCGTCCAAACATATTAATTGTCAAGCTGTTTTAAAAATCACTGTAAAACAGTATAAGATGAAAAGGTAATAATTTATTGTAGTTAGTATTTCTTTCAATTTTACTATGTTTATTTTAGAAGTCAAGATGTTTTAATAAAAACACATCCATGTGAAATAGTAATAAAACACAATCACAATCATTTACTGGAGTGTGCAGATGTTTTAAGACACCGAAGGCGGCCAACTAAGGAAACGGAGGAAAAAATACTTGCCTTGTTTTCAAAAGGACATTCTCCATCTTCGGCTTTGGATCTATTCAAATATGATTTGCAAGAAGAATATGGTGATAACTATTATAGAATTGTAGCAGATGGTGCACTGTGTCCTAATTTGCAGTGGGTATTTCACAAATATTATACTACATTTAACAAAGAATACGGAGCATCGGATGGAATAGAAATGATAAAATCCCTACAACATTTCATTAAAGTGTACAATGTTAAATGTGAAGATGAGTGCGCTAAATTGTTTTATAATGAAAAAGATTCTGAAGTTATCATAGCTATTTGCACACCATTAATGAAACGAGTACATGAAAATTTAAAATCTTCTTCAGAAATGATGTTTGTAGATGCATCAGGGTCCATGGACCGACACTGCAGAAGGGTTTTTACCTTTCTTTCACCTAGTTTAGCAGGAGCCTTGCCCCTAGGACTTTTAATTCTTTTTTCAGAATCTGAAAATGCAATCACCCAAGGTCTGACTGTATTAAAAACAATTTTACCCGAAAATTGTTTTTTTAGGCAAATGTATCCACTAATTATTATGGCACATGACTCTAAAAGTGAAAGAAATAGTTTACATTCAGCATTTCCAGAATCTAAACTTTTACTTTGTAAGTTCCATGTGTTACAAGCATTTTGGAGATTTTTGTTAAATGCAAAAAATCAAGTTAAAAGATGTGATGCACCTGCAATATTTAATTTATTTAAAAGTCTGTTTAACTGCAAGACGGTTAATGATGTAAATGTTATGTATGATAATATTATTACAAATGATCTTGTTAAACAGTATTCAATCCTTATAACATACATAAAAAATATATACTCTCGGGCTGATGAATGGGTACCTGTCTATCTGTCAGAATATATGACCAGAGGTCACTTTACTAATAATTTGAGCGAATCAAATTTTCGAACTATTAAAGATAAAATTATGAACAGAATTAAAGCCTATAGTGTTGTACAGCTCTTCGATTTCATGACAAACAGGTACGAGAGCTTCTTTGAAAGAAAACTTGCAGACTTTCTTAGCAACAAGAGTGTTAATTATACCAAATCAAAATATAATATTCCTATTCCAAAAACTAAATGTCTCTTGGTAACCAAGCTTTCTGAAGATATTTTTCTAGTAAAAAACACTGCTAAGCAAACAGAATATCAAGTGAACATGTTTATAGAACATTGTAGTTGTCCAATTGGTAATCAGGGAGCACCCTGTAAGCACCAATTAGCTGTTGCTATAAAATATAATTTGTGTCATAATCAGTTACTTTTAAAACATAATCAGTCTACAAAAATCCTGATGCATAAGATTTTGACAGGGTCAAGTGAAAATTTGCCAGAAGGATGGTATAATAATGTGGATAATACTACAGTTGAACAATATGATCTAAAAACATCCAATTCACTTTTGCCAAATGATAAAGTATTAAATGATCAACCAGACAACAATAATACATCAGAATCCAATAGCGAAGACAAGATTATTAGTGTGACACAAAATCTACAAAAAGTTTTTGACAAATTACTTCAAGATGTAAAAGAAGACTCTCAAGTTTTAGATGCGACGGAAAAATTTGTAGAAAATTTTAACAAGATTAAAACAAAATCAGCACTTGTGTCTAGTCTTTATACATTTGGAAAACAGCAATTTTATAGCTCAAAAAGAATGAATACCATCCAGGTGCAACCCACATCATTAGCTAGAAGGAAAGTTTACTTGGGAGGAAGAAGGCAACAACATACAGGCAGACCAGCAAAACGACATTTTACACCAGAACATGGATATTCAAATACCAATGCGAAAGACGCTGGTCAACCTCAGTGGCTTGTGCCTTTAAAAAGAAGAAAACTTGCTGCAGCACCACATTCCTTATCACATTGTGTACAGCAAAATATTTCTTTAGGGAAAAGTCATTAGAAATGACTGATATTATTTTTGATAGTTTTTTTATGTATGTTAGCAAAAAGTTATAATAGGTACCATCGTCACCAAAAGTAACTAGGACAAAAATTATTAATTATAATCTCCTAGACTATTATTCTAACTTAACCTGGAAAATCAAGGTCAATCATGTTAAAAACGTTATTCATCTAAAAATATAATCATGTTTGATTGTAGTGCTTTTCATGAGTGAAACTAGTATAAGAATCTAATTTTCAGCTAATTTTGATGACTAATTAACGAATGCTTACATTTTTCATATCGACATAACGTTACAAAGTTAACCTGAAATTCATAGTTTGACAAATATTTGACCCTAAAAATTTGGTGCTAATATGATACTGTCCTAGATACTTTTGGTGACGATGGTACTTAGAAATTGTAATTATAATAATATAATAATAATAATAAGTTTATTCAAATTTAAAATAATAATGATTGTTACAAATTTCTTTTTGTCTACAATTTTAAGAATATACTATATATATACTATAAACCCCAGAAGTATATAACTTGTTTCGGGCAAATATTTTTATTTTATATGTATTTTTAATAATTTTTTTGTATATTAATAATCAAAAAAATACCAAATCATTAATAAAATTCACATTTTTGCAGATAAACAATGATGATTTTATGTTTTTAGTATGAAAAGCTTAAGAGATATTAAAATATATGTAATACATGTTTCCAAAAAAATTCGAAATAGAATTTAGAATCAAAGTTTTTATTTGTAATTTATATCTAATAAAAGATTTAATTTGTTTTATGTATCCTGGTAAATAATCATATACCTAGTAGCCAATTATTTTAATTTTTTTTTTTATTTATTTGTTTAAATATTCTCGGTTTGTGATTTTATTTTCACAACTTGTATCATAAATGTGTTTTTTTTTTCTTAATTTATATATTTATTTTTATAAATAAATATCAAATTTTTATTAATAAAGATATTTCTTATACCTAATCATCTTTTTTCTTTATATAATTTATCTGAGGGGTAAAAATATTAATTTTCATAAAGAATTTTTAAAATAATTTTTTGAATTATTTCTATTTTATTCAAGCGACATTTGTTAATTCTAACTAAGTGATTAATATGAGTTCAAAATTCCACTTGTCACAATAAAAAAATTAATCCCAGGAATTTTTTACTGTTATAAAACACGGAGGTATCTTTAATCTTAATGTTATCTTAATATGAACATTTGAAACTGGCGCCAAATGATTTGACCAATAAGAAGTCGTTAAATTTGGCCCTTACACAAGTCTAGTGCAAAGTCAAATCATGCGTTCCGGTTTCGAAAGCTTTTATTCTCTCGTGGATGTTCGGGACTGGTCGGGCATCGTAGCCTTGCCCGAGCATCCTTGTGGTAAACTTTTTATTCTGACGTAATATATAGGGGTGATGGCAGGGTGCGCGGAAAAGGGGACCAGAATCACCCATCGAGGATGAAAGGAAGGTATTTATCTCTGGGGGATGTCAGCCAGACGGGCCCTATAGTTTATCGGGGTTTAGCCATCCCCTCCACTTGAGAGGGTATGCTATGGCGGGGAGTGTGAATTTACCCACAAACAACCAGGGGAACATGCGGTTCTCCTAGGCCTGGTTACTGGCGTGAATGGTACCGTGGATTCAGGTGTGGATAGAGTTGCTGATATACTATCGGCAGACGCCCGCGAATTGTTGGAGTTGAACCATTCAATTGTGCAAAAAGTCTGGGTTCTAAAATCTATTTATATTCAAGATAGACTGCATGGAAACAAAAGTTATTGTTGATGCAATACGCCTCTAGAAGTTTTCTAAAAGCGTATGTCATAATCGACCACCTTTATTTAAAGACTTTTTGCACGTACACTAGCTTTTATTTAAAGTATGGCGCACGGATCTGAGGCTATGAAGAGATTGCAGGTATCTATGGAAACGGTGCATTACTCATTAATGATTGTCTAAAACTCTACATATCCATAGAAACGTTCTGCTTTTGATAAACTTTCCCGTTCCGTTGCAGCTTCAGATCCTTGCGTTGTATTATAAATGCAGTCCATCTTGAATTTGAACAAACTTTCCTTTAATAACAAATATGATGTATTTTTAAAGTTGGACTTGAACTTCGTAAATTTCCAAATGTGTTTTTAATATTAAAAAAACTACTTAAGGAGTTTATTATTTATTATTCTAGTATTATTGTGTTTGTTGTGATTTGTTGTAAAAACCAACTATTTTGTATAAAATTTACACTGAAAACAGTGCAAATTTGAAATGTGTACTTTGACAGTGAATAACTCAAAAACAAAACGTGGCTGCCGAAATTTCACTTCAGATTTGTAATCAGCAGTCCATATTGGCACACTTGGCTGGAAGCTAATGAGTCTTAGGAATTAGAACAGAGGGAGAGAGAGAGAGAGAGAATGGATATAGTGGTCGATTAGAGAAGAGAGAAGAGATTAGAAATTTGAATTCAAGAGATAAAACAAAAACAAAAATGTCCACAGCAAAATCAAAATATACTTGCTGCATAATCTGTAGCGCCAGTAAGGACAAAGAAGTTGCGACAAACTTTTATCGGTTAGTATTTGAGAAACTCTGTTTTTATTCAGAAAACTACAGTGGTGAGTTTTTATCACCACTTCTGGGCATAGACGCATAAACCCCCTTGAAAACACAACACGGTCAAAGAGTTACTAATGTCTGTTACATTATTTGACGAGTTTAAATAATAATAATAATATATTTCGTGATATTGTTTACAATATTTTACATTTTATATAATGATAAACATTTATAGTATCATATAAAAACATTTGATAATTATCACCCAGGTCACTTAAAATCCCCCGTGCTAAGAGCAAATCTTCAGAGAGACATGTATACAATAAATAAATAAAAATAACAAAAGTTAACAATAGACAACAATAAAATTTACAAACCAAATCAAAACAAAACACCAGCAAAGACTAAATAATAGGAATAGGAAATAAAAATGTGTTAAAACAGGTTAACAAATTTGTGCTTATTTTCAAATATATAAAGTTTACATCTAAAAATGCAGTTGGGCAGTGAACTTATTTCAGTATAGTGTAGATTTTGAGAGCTAAATAATTTAAGCATCTTAGATTAAGGCTTGTGGTACAATTAGGTATGACAAGATTCCTATTTAATCTGTTGTATATGAGTGTTGAATATAGTTTTTTTGATGTTTATTTTTCTGAACTAATATACATGTGTTAAGGATATTCAGAGATCTAACATTTAATACCTCCATGTTATATAACATTTCAGTGGGGTACAATGTATTTTAAATAATCTTTAATATGAAATTCTGGACAATGTTTAAATGTTAAAGGGAAATGTTATACAAACCACTCCAAATCACTATGGCATATCTAAGTAAAGATTCAACAACCGCTTTATAAACATTTATTAAATAGTTCCCATTATTTCTCTGAGAGTGTAAAATTTGTGAATAAGTTTTCTGATATTCTTAGATAGTGTTAATCCTTAAATATTTTGTGAATTCATCCTCCTTAATTTCATTTTCCCAGCTCTCAATGTTTATTTTGTTGAAATTAGGGCAGTTCGCAGGAGTTAAAGAATATGCAATCTAGTTGGTTTTATTAAGGTTTAAAGTTAAAGTGAATGAATCTAAACAATGTTTAATTTTGGTAATACCTATTTTAGTTAATTTTAATACTTCTTCCGAAGTGTCCGCAGTAAAAACGACTACCGTGTCATCGACATATGATATTACCTTTCCAACCTCAGCACTAGATTGAATACACTTGACCATGACTGTTTACTAATTAGGTTTTTAAAAGTCGTTTCATTGATCCTGTCAAGAGTTTTCGTTATAATTTTACTACTCATTTTTTTATTATGTTCATTATAGAAATTTATCATATTAGGAAAGTGATCGGTTAAGTCTCAATTTATTATGAGAGTGGAATATTTTTGTAAATTAGATCTAAGCTTATTTTTAATGAATATATGGTCTAAACAAGAGCCAGTACTGGAATTAACATGAGTAAAATCCAACTCTACTTTTCAACATGTTTATTGATCTAATTACCAGTTTGAAATCTCACAGATTGTCATATAATAAGGACATCAAGATATTCTGGCAGATCAACTCAATCAACAGCTTCATTTTTCTACAGCACAATATTGACCTTATGCTGACTGGAGTGGCCTTAATAGACTTAATCTCAGTATTAATAAATGTTGTGTCTTAAGTAAAGGCCGTTTTACATGCTGCAATTCTTCTTTGCAATATGCAAAGGCATGCGCAGTTTGACAAAAGTTACAAACGTCTTGCCACTGCGCATGCTTTTGTTCAAGACTATTGCAACTTGCAAGAAAGAATTGCAGCATGTAAAACGACGTTTACAGTAGACTGAAGAAGTCCATTAGTCTATAGAGGAACAGTAGAAGATGATTTCTTCTCCTCACTTCCAAGGGCTGCAATCTATAAAGCAATAGACGAGTATCCTGGCTAAGACCATGATAAGGAAATCGGTGCTTGAATAAAAGGTATTTGGCAAATTTTCCTTGAACCTGTTTGATCCTACTGGTGCAGCAGTTATAGAAAGGTGTCCAGGAGTGCGATTTTGGAGATAACGATAACTCATTTAACTTTCACTAAATCACGTAATTTAGCGAAATAAGAGATAGATGGTTAGAAGTAACAATCATTTCATAAATGAAAAATTACATGCATATTTTGACATCGAGTAGGCCATGTTTTTCACTCTGATTTGACAATTACTTTACTCTTGACCTTAAAATTATTTTGTTGACATTGACAAAAAAACATACAAAACATGAAAAAGTTTACTAGTTTCTGTTGTCTGGAAATAATGAAAAGGTTATGACGAATCACGCACCTGCAGCGTTGAGGTCTGTCTGAAAGATCCCATTACTTGTATTATACCACACTTGAACACTTTTAAAAAAGAAGATAAAGCGGTATTGCTAGTATGAGTTGGCCAGAGTTGGTGATCGAATAATTATTGTACCTAATACCTACTATTTCTGGAATCTAGAAGATCTACAAATAATTGGGGATCTCAAGAAACCTCTAAATTTAAATGTTTAGTGTGCAGTGAGAAATGGTGAAAATTTTAGTGGTTTTATTTCATATATTCTATTTCTTCAGTATTAGGCTTTTGATGTTAATAACTGAATTTCAGAAAGAGGAATATAAGATATTTTAGAAACATTAGAAAATATGATATTTTTAAAAACACTGGCAGGTATTTGGAGCTACCTATTTCAAGATAACACTTTTTTAAATAAACAAAGAACTCAAGTTATTTTCTTTATTATCTAAAAAATTAATGTATACTCTCAATAGTGATAAATGTATTATCAGATAATACCATAGACTAGTTTTTAGGTGTATTAGCCAAAAATTTGTTTTATTTATTTTCAATTAAATTATGTTTTAAATTTTAACCGTACTTTAATATCTACAATATATGTTATCTATATTTATCTACTGTATTGGTAAGTACTCAAAATATATTTTTACAATAACTTGCCACAAATATATATATATATATATATATATATATATATATATATATATATATATATATATATATATATATATATATATATATATATATATATATATATATATATATATATATATATATATATATATATATATATATATATATATATATATATATATATATATATATATATATATATATATATATATATATATATATATATATATATATATATATATATATATATATATATATATATATATATATATATATATATATATATATATATATATATATATATATATATATATATATTTATATATATATATATTTTTTCTGGTAGATATGTGTTTAGGATTTCAAGTAGGTCCTATTCTGTGTTAAAACAAAATTATTAAAATTTCGAGCAAGTTTTGTTACATCCTTATAAAACTATCATTTTGTACAAAAATAAATTTAAAATTAATACTGAACTATTTATTAGGTTTAAAATATTTAAATGTAGGTTCTTCAATAAGAGCCATCTACTTTTAGACCAGTTTTTGTAAGATTTTTTTAATTACAGCATAGTTATACCTATTTAAATAAAAGTTTTATGGGGTCAGCAGAGCTCCAAAAAATATGAAGGTGAAAGTAAATTATGTTGGTGTATCTTGTACCAATTGATCGACATATAAAGAAATCTGTCTCTTAATATTTTTACTATTTTTCGTACTAACTATATTAACAAACAACAAATTTTTATAAACAAAATTTAACTTAGTAGAGAGATCATCAGTTTCCAACTTTGTATATCTCTCAGCAGTGGCGTATATAGGAATTGCTTCTGGGGAGTTAACATTACTTAATTTTATAAAAGTGCCTCTTGGGGGGTTTTACCCTCCAGTTTCGAAAAAAAAAAGTCATTACTTTATACAATTTTTATCATTTTAGCTTAAACAAAAGTGGGTCTGGGGGAGTTTAACCCCCAAACCCTCCCCCTTATATATGCCACTGTCTCTCAGTATATCTACTTAAAATGCCTACAAATAATTAATTTTCTGGGCTTAAGTGTAGTCACAAATCTTTCAAAATATAAATGAACTAGTTATTCATTTTGATTGTCTTATAAGTAAGTCACAAATTCTAATTTGATGTATTAGTTTTTTAAAGCTCTTAAAAAAAGTTATTTATTTTGTAAATAAAAAAAATATGATTTAAAATAATTTATTGTTCGAGTAATTACAAGCTGAAATATAGTTTCTAGTGCTGCTGATTTCTGATATGTAAGGTGGTGCCATGTTTTTTTTACAAGGGACCAAAAGACAACTAGGCTTGAATACCTAAAAATAGAAACACAAAATGTAATATAAGAAAAACAGCTTTTCTAAGAATCACCTGTAAAGTAAAAAATTATCTCAACAAAGTTTTAATAACACAAACTTCACTAATACTATTTTTATTATATCTGTTACTATTATTTTGCGTAAAAGGTGATAAACTACTACTTCAGAAACATATATATTTTAAAGCCATAATAAACTTAATTGTCAGCTTAGTTGACTGAAATAATATTCTACTCTTGCATTATTATGTATCACATGAGCTAACAGACAATTAAATACCCCAAACGATAGAAAAACTTTAAATTTATGTTTTCCAAATTCATTTTCCCTAAATAAAAAAAAAATAATGAACAGCTATGTGAACCTAAAAATAAAGAAACATTTTGTCAGGTTATAGGTGCAATATGTTTTTTTACAGTAAGTTTTCAGAAGGAAAATATACATATACATCAAAATAAATAAACATTTCAATTTTTTTTTAAATATTAAAGGTAAATCCTCAAGAAGCAATGAGATTCTAGTTGTAATGATATTTTAAAAATCATGCTGAACAAAGCTTATAAGAATTGAGAGGGGGATACCTTAAAAGCCATAAACCTTATGGAAAACCAGTTTCAGTGAAATTCACTAAATTTTTTATATGTTGTAGTTCTAGACCTATTTTATAAAAAAATGTATACAATTAATCATTAAACCTAAATATATCATAATAAATGGAGTGATCTATTAAAAAAAAAAAACCTGATGCTGCAGGCTGTATGATTTTCGGACATTCTGCATAAATTAAAAAATTGATTAAAACTGAAAATGGCAAATAAAATAAGGTTTTAACTGACTAAAGTGTTCAAAAATAAGATTTCTCAATATGAAAAGTACATTTTTTAACAAAAATAATTTTTTATGGATAATAATTAAATTTTTGGTTGATTTATTTGACCTACTATCAAATATACTTAAGATTGATATCTTTAAATGTACATTTTACCAAAAACCCAAAGAGCCAAAATTCATCCCAACCAAATCTTGTTGGTATGAGTTTAAAACTAATATTTTATCCTTTTTTTGAGTATTAAGTTTCCCTAAAGTTCCTAGGTTTATATTTTTAAACCGGCTAGTATCAATTTAATATTTCCATGATATTTTCTGTGCAAGATCTCAAGCACTGTATAAACTACTATAAAACAATTAGTGAATATCACTGAAGCATGTTTTCCGTAAGGGTTCTGAGTATATATATATATATATATATATTAATTGCCCAACTTGTTTTGGAGGATCTAGATAATCAGATTCTTCCTAGTTTACCATATGAGATACCTTTTTACTACAGATACGTGGATGATTGTATTATGGCTATTCCAAAAACATGACAGAAAATGTTCTTAATTCCTTTAATTCCTGTACACAAAAAAAACTTGGTCCCTTAGATACCTCAACTTTTACTTACATCATCCCCTTTCTGAAAGTCCATGGTTATAGGTTTAGCTGATAGTGCTCTAAAACTAAGTGACCCAATTTATCAAGAAGAGGCTATAAAAAAAGCCAAAGAAATTCTTATGCAAAATAGCTACCCCACTTACTTATTAAACTCATTAACCCTCTTTTTAACTCACGCGCAAAGAAAATACACAGTCCGGATACACAACACACAAAAGTAAAAACGAAAATAATTTTTGTCACTTCCATATATACAGGGGCTTTCTGAAAAATTTCAATCTATTCTCAAAAAACAAGACACAACTGTTTGTCATAACGGTTACAATCTTTTGAAAAAAAAAATTAGCTCATTAAAAAGCAAAACGAATAAAAACAAAAAACCCACGTTATATACCAAATATTTAAATGCACACACATTTGACAAAAAAAAAACAACAGCCTTAAGTAAACATGAAAATCAAACTAGTGATAAATTTAATTTTTGGGAAACCAAAATATTGCAGACAGAACATAATCATAGAAAACGAGAATTCCTGAAGATGATCTATATTACAAAATCCGAAAACTCTATTAATGATAAAACAGATATAAAAAATATATATAGTAAAATATATTCTAACAAATTAAACAATAAAAACATTCGTAAATAACTATAGGCATGCATTTACGATAAATAAATATACAGTATCGTTTTAACTGTGTAGTAGTATGTGTGACTTGTTTTTTAAAAAAATTTAAATATAAATGTTACAATGTTATGTTTACAATGTTATATATATATATATATATATATATATATATATATATATATATATATATATATATATATATATATATATATATATATATATATATATATATATATATATATATATATATATATATATATATATATATATATATATTTATATATATATATAGAGAGAGAGAGAGAGAGAGAGAGAGATTTTTATTATTCATTTTAGGTTTCCAGATAATCTAAACATTAAGAAAAAATGGGTTGATTTTTGTATTGATTGTGGAGTTATGGTTTTAGGCGATTTGGACCGCATCAAACGAGATACTTTCATATGTTCCAAACATTTTCTTAAAGAAAATATTACCCCTGCAAACAGACTGAAAAAAAATGCAGTGCCGGTTATCATTGATTATGGTAAGTAAACCAATACCACAATATACACCTCTATATTTAGCCTTAAATGTTGTCAATACCATCAAGCTGTTAATGGAAATAATCTCTTGAACATTGGTATAAACATTAGATTGCAGAACTTATTTTTACTGAATGAATATAAATTTAATTTTTTAATATTGTAATTTACCCGGTTGCGACTATCCTAGCTGGATACTGTTGAAGCTTTCCTTTGAAACATAATATTTTTCTCTTTTTACCCCCACATATCGCACAGTTTTTTTGTTACATACAAAGTCGAAAATATTAAGATAAAATTCAACTAAATGAGCCATCTAACCAGTGGCACCATACGTCGCACACTGGCAGATTTTGCCGAAAACATGGAGGAAATTAAAAATATTTTTTTGAATATATTTCAATTTAAATTAAACTAGTAGGCTTTCTAATATATCATATATCTAGTTGCCTTTGAAATTGACGTTATAGAAAGTGTATGATTTGTTTTAAGAAATGTCAAAGTCAAACAATTTAGAGGTGATTTTCATACCTTTCTTTTCGTAACAAAATTGAATTCTTAGTGAATAAAATAAACTCTTTATAATTAATAGACAAGATTGTTTTATCAGAGAAAACAACGAGCAAGGTATGTTGTTTAGAAATATTGTATGTTATAAGATTATATTTAAACTTCAGAAAATTTTAAGTAGGTTTTAAATAGGAGTGTATATTTTGGTATATTTTTTTTATTTCAGAATTGAAAAGTCATTTTGCTTATGATTTCACCGCATTTCACCTATCGCATATAATTTTTTAAATTACGCATACCTTATATTATCTGCTAACAAACATTGCCGGAAAATGCCGATAAGAAAATATAGAGTAATTAAATTAGGGTTGACCACCAGCCATATCTCAGAAAGTATCAGTCGTACATTTTAGATAAAAATGTATAAACTCATTGCAGCCACATAAAAAGGTTGCAACCTATTTTTTAGTTTATAAAATAACCGCTAGGGGATGCAACAGCAAAAGGATAGTCTAAGTGTCGCTCTTTTCGCAAATTCGGCCGGTTAAAATTTGTTTAAAATGCAATACACCATTCCAAGTCTTAACTGATTATACACATTTTTACTTTTCCATTTTAGCCTCTTCTCGATAATAAAGCGACATGAAAATATGTTTAAAAACATCTTTGTAATGTTTTTTTGTTACTGAAGAAAGTTTTTATAGGTATTATTTATTAACGCGCGTTTACTTAATAAATATAAGTTTCCCAGAAAAAATCTAAATACAAAATTCCTAAGACTAAAGGGTAGAATTTTGGAACTGACTGGCTATACGTCATTGACCAATGAGGCTAAAAAATTTTTTCTTTTAAATTTAAGAATGAACGGAATTTTACAAACAAAGAAAACAACGATTTTTTGAAGAATTCAGTGTATGGCTCGAAACAAGAATTTCATTTTCTCTTAATAATAATGGAAGTGGCAATAGGGGCCGAAAAAAACTAAAATTCGAAGAATGTAATGAGAGAACAAAAAGACAAAAAACTGAATGCTGCCCAAATGGGGTATAGGAGCGAAAATAATATATATAAATGCGGTAAAATTATTAAAAACAATATATCAAGAAAAAAGAAATAAAAACAATACTCATATTCCCGACTTACTGGAGACGAAGCTCTTTCATTGGTGGTTGAACCGAAGCTATCAAAATTCCATATATCCTTTTTATGACCAGATCTTAGAGGAAAAGAAAAAGATGTTACACTGATGGAATAGTTGTGAGTGAATCTCAGGCTGAATTTCCACTTCAAAATCTACTTAATCATACATGCCTAAGAATACTTCAAACACAGGGATATGTCCTGAAATATCGAAGTCTCATTGAAAATTTGAACGATTTAACTTTAATTTGTAAAGGAAGTTCTGATGGTTCTCAGAATAAAAACAAAGTTTTAATATTAGTAATTCAGATTCCAGCATTTTTTTACTTCTCTAGTTGCCATCAGACTCAGTTTTTAGGTTCAATTCGCTAAAGAGAATAAAGAGTTCATAGTGTGAGAGAAAATAACATGGATCTTCAGATCAACAACCTTATTCCCTTTAGTTATAACCTGGGTGGTATTGTAATCCAAGTAAATTATAAACAATTTTTAAAAATGATAAACGGTAAGGTTGGAACTGCTATAACGAACAATTTCACCCAAAAATGTGTTTATGTGGTGCAGCGTAAGTAACTGGTCCCGAAAAAAAAAAAAAGTATATAGATTTTTCTAAAATTTATTACAGTAAAAGCCACTCTGGTCTTATAAAAGCAATTATTTTAATTTTAACACCCTGTTTAATAAATAAAATTGACAAAAATTAGTAAGAAAACAGTTTTGACAACTGATTTCACCAAATCAGACATATTTTACTCAACAAAAACAAACCCAATACCTCAGATTAATTTATGCCATATTTTTGCTAAAATCGACCAGTGTGCGTCGTGACTCTTAAGAGATTGAACAAACAATAAAGTGATGTTAGCAACCCCCACACTAAGTTATACCTACTCCCTATAAAGTATTTAAAGTTGCAGATCAATGAACAACGCACATCAGGGTAAATTAACTATTTATAAGAGAACCAGCTAAAAACAATATAACTAAAGTACACCACACAGATCTAAAACATCGACGAAAGGGGGAGGTATGTCAAAAGCAGACCGTTTCCATGGATATACAGAGTTGTAGCCAACCGCTAATGATCATTGCACCGTTTCCATAGTTACTCAGATTGTTTTCATAGACTCAGATTCGTGTGCCAAACTTTATGTATTTATTTAATCAATTAGAAATGTTTATATAAGTCGAAATGAGCCACATTTATGATGAAAGGAACTGATCCCTACTTTTATTTATTTATTTATTTACCGATCATACAACATATAACAGGATAAATCCCAAATAATGTTACATAAGTATATGATCAAACTAAAATTACCTTAATATTGAATCTATACAAAAATATATAAAAAAAAAAAAAATAAAACAAGCTAAACAACACTAGTATTTTATCAAACTAAAATTACCTTAATATTAAATCCATACAAAAATATATAAAAAATAAAACAAGATAAAACAACACTAGATGTTAATAGATGTACAGTCATAAGTATAAAATTAAAAACAAATTTTACGTGTATAGTAAAGGACAACATTAATCACAATTGAGACATTTTAATGCACAAACAATATTAAAGAAAATAACGATTAGGGGAGTAGGCATCTAAGCTTATTTTTAAGAGAACGTGATGACCCATCTATGTCAAAATTTTGTGACAGGTGGGCATTGAACAGGCTCATAAATCTGTTAGCAAAACTAAATCTACCCACATCTGTACGACTGTAGGATACTGTGAAAGTTTCTGTTTGTCTAGTTTGTCTCAAAGGCACTCTACCTTGGGGCAGTCCGTTAAGCCATTCAAGAGTTTGTGCCCAAACGATAATGTTAAAATGGTCCTGCGCGATTCTAGACTGTTTAGGCCCAGTAATTTTAAACGTTCTACATAGGTATATTGCGTTTTATCAATGTTTATCCTAAACAACATGAAATTAACAAACTTTGACTGAACACGTTCAAGTCTTTTTATATGAACCTGATAATATGGTGACCAGATTGGGCTACAATACTCCATGTGACTTCTACACAGCACAAAATAAAGGATTTTCAAAGTCTCCACATTTTTGAACTCAAAACACTGGCGCATCAAAAGACCCGCCATCTTAAAAGCTTTGCCGGAAAACGGAACTCACTATCAAAGAGCACTCCCAGATCATCAATAAGTTGTACCCCAGGTATTTTTAAATTAAGTGTCAGAGTGTAATCGTGACACACCAGTTGTTTTTTCCTGGAGAAAGTAATTTTTTTACATTTACTGGCGCTCAAAGTCATCCTGTTACATCCGCACCATTCACACAGTTTATCAACTTCACTCTGCAGCAGAATACAATCATTCAGGCTTTTTATTTCGCGAAATATTTTAAGATCATCTGCAAAAAGAAGGTAATGACAATTCTCGAATAAATACGCTACGTCGTTAACAAAAAGAAGAAATTTAGTTTTTAATAGGACCCTGTATATTTTTATTGCCTATCGTATTCAGTCTAAAATTTTCTTTTCAATGATATATCACAAGATAACTTTTGTTTTAAAAATGGCATATATTTAATGCACCTTGTACAGTTGATCCGTTTGATGTTCACCCATGCATCATTCATACTCATACGAATCAGATAGCCGAAAAAAAGTCTACATTGATTATGGGCGTAGATATCAATATAAATAATAATTATAAATTAAATTATTATATCAACTAATAACAGTACTTACCAGCAACAAAAATAATAATTTCCAAATAAATCCTTGACATT
>JAUTXW010002169.1:5000-7500 GCA_030620095.1 Kuschelorhynchus macadamiae | reverse complement strand
GTCGTTTTGAACACTGAGAGATAAAAGTACCTTGAGGGTTAATATTCTGGCTACTGGAGAGTAGATTTCCTCCTGTATGTCGGACTGTAAAAAGCCTCTAGCTTTCTTTGCCGTTTTACCACCCACTTCCTTTTCTTTGAAGATCCACTTTGAGTCTATGATTTCTTCTCCTTGTGGCATACTAACAATATCCCAAGTGTCATTTTTCTCTAATGAGGTTAGCTCTTCGTTTATAGCATTGTTCCAACCTTTTGTCATTGCTTCTTCAAAATTTTCCGGAACTTTAGAGCTATAATTTCCAACGGATAGGGCAATCATTATATTTTCATCTTGGCACATGTCAAAATCTTCAAATTTCTTAGGTAGCTGTGACTTTCTTTTGCTCTTTCTTACTTCTTTGCCTTGAACTTCTACCTCATGTCTACTGTTATGATTTTCTTCCTCTTGTTCTATCTGATTTTCTCCATTTTCTTGTTCCTCTGTATTTTCTTGACATACTCTTATTTCTGTTGGCTGTCTCTTTGCATCTTTTATACTTTGGGTTTCATCGAACACTATATTTCTGGCCTTTATTATTTCTTGTTTATCTGGATGCCACATCAAGTATCCATTACTGGTGTATCCCACTAAATACAATTTTTCACTATGGGAATCTAACTTAGTTTCTCTTCGCTCCTTTGGGATATGAACATATCCCACACACCCAAAAATACGAATTTTGTCTAATTTTTGTTCTTGGTTATACCAAATTTCAGCTGGTGTTATGTCATTTCGCAAAGTTGACGTTTTTATGCGGTTATTCAAATATATTGCTGTTTTTACGGCTTCGCCCCATAGAATTTTTTCATACCTGCATCAAACAAAAGGCATCTGGCTTTATCCATGATTGTTCTATTGAATCTTTCTGCAATACCATTCTGTTGTGGGGTATAAGCTACAGTATATTGAATTTGAATACCTTGATCACTACAAAATTATTTAAATTTATTTGATGTATATTCTCCACCACTGTCACATCTTAGATATTTTATATTGCTATTAAATTGTGCTTTCACCATAAACACATACTTTTTAAATGCTTTTAACATTTCATGTTTATATTGCACTAGGTAGCATACTGCAAAATGTGAGAAGTGATCTATAAAACTCACCATATACTTCTTATTATCATGTGTACTGGGAGTGACAGGCCCACAAACGTCAGATGAAACAACATCTAAAATGTTCTTTGCTTTTCTATGATCTTCAATCGGCTTAAAAGGCAGTTTTGTCTGTTTACCTTTCAGACAGATTTCACAGACTTCAGAGGATGGGAATCTAGACGAATGACCCATTCTACGATGCATCAAATCTCTGTTGTCTTCAATTGCATTTGCCTGAAATTATCTGCATAAAATTCCATTTTATACAAATTTCCTACTACATTCCCTTCAATGACCTTTTTATTTCCTAGTACTGTCAACACTTTTCCATTTTCAAAAGTTACAGAAAATCCTCTTGCCTCAAGTTTCCTTACAGATAGAAGGTTATGTGATAAGTTTTCACATACAAGCACATTTTCTATTTTAAGCCTCTTTCCTTCTGCTGTTTTGAGGTAAAGAGTGCCTTGTTTTTTAGCTGTAACCACTTCACCTAACTTTGCTACATTAATCTGGTGATTTACACTTACAGTGTCTTTCAAAAACTGTTCAACTTTTGATGTTACTAAATGATTGGTAGAACCATTGTCTATTATAAATGAAATTTTATAATTGTGTCATTATAAGTGTTGGTACTTACATGATCAGATGTCAGAAATACAAATTCATTTCCATCACTGTCTTCTGCCAAATTACACACATTCTTACGTTCACTACTACCAGGTTTCAATTTTGGACACTCTGCCTTCTTATGCCCTCGTACACCACACCCATAACACTTCCATCGAAATTCTGACTTTGAATGTTCACTGCTATTTTCTTTCCTTTTTGGTTTTCCCCAAGTTTTCTTTTTGCTACTATAAAATACTTGTGAGGTTTCCATTTCTGCTGATGTTCTGTCCCTATTTTTCATCTGCCTTGCTTCTTCCATTAAGAGTTTGTTTTTCACAAAATCTAATGTTACTGATGAGCTTCCCTGGCAAAATAGTACATCAATCGCAGTCACTACAGCTTGGTATGATTCAGGCATAGCACACAATAACTGGGTTAGGATTTCATTATTGTCCAACGTGCCTCCACATGCTTTCAATTCTGAGATGGTTTTCTCAAACTCCACTATGAAATTATTCAATGGTTCTGTGCCTTTAAAGGTCATATTTCTAAGTTTTCGTTGCAAATGTACTTGATTAGCAATACCTTGTTTGGTGTAAGTGCCCTTCAACTCTTGCATGATCGCCTTGGCTGTGGTTTTACCCTTTATCATCTCAAGTACACTGTCCGCAAGACACTGAACTATTATATTCCTAGCCTTGACATCTTGCTTGTTAAAGCTTGCTAGTTCTACAGCTTCTGTAGGGGGA
>JAUTXW010002168.1:0-41005 GCA_030620095.1 Kuschelorhynchus macadamiae | reverse complement strand
GCATTATGAATGCAATTATAATACCAAACTTGCATTATAACTTAAGTCTTTTGCCTTGGGATTTTTTGTGTACATTTCTAATCTTCGGAATAAATTAGGTTTTTTTTTTCATGCCCGAGTTTCGTACATTCCTTATACTCCTCGATTCTCTAGATTTTGACACCATTTTTTTTGCTTACTTTTTTAGTACATCGGTAATTTTGTAGGCAATAAATAAATAATTATAGAATACTGTTCCAATTCTTAAAGTGTTTATAAATATATATATATATATATATATATATATACATATATACATATATATATATATATATATATATATATATATATTTATATATATACATATATATATATATATATATATATATATATATATATATATATATATATATATATATATATATATATATATATATATATATATATATATATATATATATATATATATATATATATATATATATATATATATATATATATATATATATATATATATATATATATATATATATATATATATATATATATATATATATATATATATATATATATATATATATATATATATATATATATATATATATATATATATATATATATATATATATATATATATATATATATATATATATATATATATATATATATATATATATATATATATATATATATATATATATATATATATATATATATATATATTTATATATATATATATATATATATATATATATATATATATATATATATATATATATATATATATATATATATATATATATATATATTTATATATATGTATATATATATATATATATATATATATATATATATATATATATATATATATATATATATATATATATATATATATATATATATATATATATATATATATATATATATATATATATATATATATATATATATATATATATATATATATATATATATATATATATATATATATATATATATATATATATATATATATATATATATATATATATATATATATATATATATATATATATATATATATATATATATATATATATATATATATATATATATATATATATATATATATATATATATATATATATATATATATATATATATATATATATATATATATATATATATACATATATATATTTTTGGGTTTGGGTTTTGGTTTCAAATATCAAACTAAGGAAACCAAACATGAAAATGTATTTTTATAAAAAAAAATATTTTATTTAAAATCAAACATTGAATATTCTTACTGGTAAAAACTATATGAAACAGAATGGTGGCCTAGGAAGCATTAAAAATTACTTCCAATTTACCTGAAATTTTACATAAAAATCAAGTATTACAAAGAATTAACTAATAAAATATTGGTATAAATACAAGATGGCGAAATAAAATAGCGGCTTAATCAAATATTTAAAAAATCAGTCCGTAAAACTACTTATTAGATTGATTTGAATTTTTTGTGTTATAGAGATGATATAATCAAATTATAATATGAATTCAAGATGGCGAATGAAGTGGCAGCCACATAAAATGTTTGTAGTTATGAAAGAAAGTCACCCCCAACAGGTTTGCACAATTTGTAAGAAAGTTATATGCGAAATATGGATAAACTAATATGGGAATTCAACATGATGGAACAAAATGGTGGTCTTAAAAATCAGTCTAAAATTACTTATTCAATTTATTTTAAATTATGCCAAAAATGTGAGACATAGTTTCGAACTGGTAAAGTATTACTACGAATTTGATTATGTGAACTTCAAACAACCTATCAACAATGTTTATGGCAGTAACTGTATATGTTACTAAATGAAAACTTGAGGAACTAAAACGGGTCACAGTTCAGTATTCTAAATATAATGAAAGGTTTATAACGAGGGTGCTCAAGCTAAAAGAATACTGATTTTAATTTAGAACTAAGTTTTGCACCATTTAGTTTTCCTTCTCCTGATGAAAGTAATGTTTTCTAGATTTAATTATAAAAATGAATATTTAAAAATAAAAACAATGTTTTTTATTTTTAATACGAAATTAAATATAATATCTTATTTAAAAATATTTTTGTAAGAGTTTTATAATTTTAAAGTGAATAAACACCATTTAAACAATAAGGAAGTTTTTCGTTTGTCTGATTCCGATTGGCTAATAAAAGTTTTAAGTAAGTAGAATCGCCACTTTTCTACAAAAGTAAGAATCATGACTTCCGGTCGTTGTGCAGTGCCAATACTCAGGATTCAATTTCTCTGGTATTCCATCAACATTATTATGACTAAAACTTGAGAGCAAGAGCAATATCCTTTTCATGGAAATAACAAAGCTTTCAATAAACATGTTAATAAATGGACAATTTTCACCGACGGCATAGGGTATCGGTCTTTGAAAACAGTATAAACTGCATTGTCTTCCAAGAACTCTTCTTGCCATTATTGGAGGGTCTTTCGAAAATAGAATTTTTATGCTGCTCTGAAATATTTACAGAAATTATAAGAATAACAGGAGTTTATACTGATCTTTTAAGAACCAATACGGCTTCGAGAAATGCGTTTACGTATGGTATGACATAGACCGGTTTAAAGAGCGTCCTCCAGTACATTTTCCAAACGAGGTAATTTGTGGTATTGATGTAGCTAAAGGTAGAGATAAGATCGAAGCCAAGTCTGCCAGTGGTTGAGACCGTATCGTTATTTATACTTAGAAAACTTGCTTACAATGGGCAGTTTTTTCAAGTTCGCTTGTTATTTTGGTCAGATAGTCTACATTATATTTTAAACAATTGGTTTCATCTAAGAATCTGAGCAAACTCTGAGGATTTGAAAGGCATTTAGTTTTATATTTCCATTTAATGTTTGGAGCAAGAGTAATTCTTTGGCGTCACGACAAATATATAATCCAAATTATGTTACACGACCTATAATTATTTTTTTTGCAAGACTTCGAACGGAACACTGGAAAATGTTTATTTTTCCCTGTTTAAATATTTGTTTCGTATTTTTCTATCATGTTAATAGATCTGTTTCTAAAGAGTTTTTTCAAAAGCATATATAAGTATCCATATTAAAGAGATATCATTAAACACAAATAAATCACATTATTATTTTTAAATTTATAACCGTTTTTATTTGAGTAAAGAAGCTTCAATAAACCAATTTTTTTATAAGTTTTTAATTAATTTTCTGTTAGTGTGTCACATACTAAGTTAATGCATTATATTGTACTCTGAAGGCAAAGCAATTAAATATACAAATTTGGCAAAATAAATCTGTTACAAATTGCAAATAACTTGAAACTGAATTAACGTTTTTCCCGCGAATTTAATTACTTTGGTTGGAAATGTAATTCGTTTTAAAAGTAATTTGATGATTACTTTTAAAACGAATGGTGACCACCTCTGATTAAGGTCTTAAAGTCGATAGAAAAACAAATTGAATAAATAGTTTTAAAATTATTGAGTACTTTAGTTCATGATTATTACATAGGTTTTCCAAATTTAAACAATTATGATTTTTCCAAGCGGGTTTAATTCATTTTATTGACTGGATATATATATATATATATATATATTAATTCTAGGACTGAATGGAAGAAATCGATAAGTAGTTTTTTAGCTATGCCGCGAACAGACAGACTGACGGAGAGACATACCTACAGATAGACGGAATTGAGAAAACATGTTTTCCGGCATCTAGACCCTTAAACGTAAAGATCTTAACTAAACTCACGAGGGATGTAATGAATAATTATCTTGTGTTTTTAACAAAAGTATATAATATTTTGCAAAATAAATTTTTTTTATCACAAATTACAAAAAAAAACAAGTTTTCTTTTGTATTGTTGTATTGCTCTGTGGAGGACGCTCCTTAAACCGGTCTATATCCCTTACCTGAAGTAAACATATTTACTCGCCGTACTGGTTCTTAAAGCTCAGTATAAACTCGTTATATTTACAAAGTAATTTCTGCATATATTTCAAGGCAGTATAAAAATTCCTTTTACGAAGACCTCCAACAGCATGAAGAGTTTAACCAGGACAATAGTTTATAACTTGTTTTCTAAAGACCCGAGTATTTACTTCTGCCGTCTAGTGAAAAATTGCTCGTACGCATTGCAGGTTTAGTGAAAGCTTTTTGTTATTTCCGTGAAAAATATTTTCTGTTCTGTTCTAAGCTTTCTTTGTCCAATAATGTTGATGGAATATCAGAGAAATTGAATCCTGAGTATTACACCGCACAACGACCGAAGTCTGATTCTACTAGACAGAAAAGGATTCTACCACTAAAACTTTATTGTCAATCGAATCGAAAAACGGAAAACTTCCTTATTGTTTAAATATAGTGTTTTTATTCACTTTAAAATTATAAAACTTGCAAAAATATTTTAAAAGATATATTTATTTTGTGTATTAAAAAATAAAAATTTGACAACATTTGGTTTTTTATTTTTTAAAAATTCATTTTTATAATTAAATCTAGAGAAACGTAATTATATTCAGGAGAAGGAAAACCACATAGTTACAAGAGCTTAGTTCTGAGTTAAAAAAATCGGTAAATTTCTTTTACCCAAACTTTCCTCGTTATAAACCTTTCGTTATATTTAGAATACTGAAGTGTGACCCGTTTTAGTTCCACAAGTTTTCATTTAGTAACACATATACAGTTACTGCCATAAACATTTTTATTGGGTGCCATTTTGTTTCACTATAATGGATTCGTAGTAATACTTTACCAGTTCCAGACTATGTCTCACATTTTTGGCATAATTTAAAATAAATTGAATAAGTAATTTTTAGACTGATTTTTTAACACCACGATTTTGTTCCATCCTTGTTGAATTCATATTAGTTTATTTATATTTTGCATATAACTTTCTTGCAAATTAAGCAAACCTGTGTGGGGGTGACTTTCTTTCATGACTACAAACATTTTATGTGACTGCCACTTCATTTCGCCATCTTGAATTCATATTATAATTTGACTATATCATCTCTATAACACAAAAAAATTCAAATCAATCTAATAAGTAGTTTTTACGGACTGATTTTTTAAATATTTGATTAAGCCGCTATTTTATTTAGCCATCTTGTATTTATACCAATATTATATTAGTTAATTCCTTTGTAATACTTGATTTTTTTATGTAAAATTTCAGGTAAATTGGAAAAGTAATTTTTTTAATGCTTCCCTAGGCCACCATTTTGTTTTGCCATGTGGATTTTTACCAAAATGTTATTATCCCCATCCCCATAATGAGCTTTAATTTTTTACCAAAATCTGAAGTCAATCGGTAAAACGAAAACCAGCAGGGTGGTGTTTTTACAATTACAATATTCTTTTACGAGAGAAGTAAAAATATTCAATGTTTTGATTTTAAATAAAATATTTTTTTTATAAAAATACATTTTTCAAATATTTGTTTTTCCTTAGTTTGATATTCAAAACCAAAACCATCTAGATTTTGTCAAAATTTATATTTTTTGAAAGTAAGGAATTAAATAGAATTTTGTATCTAATAAACAGCTTTTTACTGACATTTTATAGAAAATAAAAGACGGATTTCATGTAAGAATATAAAACATTCGTCTGGGTCGTTTGCACAAGAGCTATAGGCGATTCAATTTTCAAATTGTTTTATAGTTTTTAACCGTTCTATTGGAAACAAAGACTTAAAATTTAGTACGCTTATTACTGACTACTTAAGGATCTTTTTACAATCAATCAAAAGCAAATGTATGAAGAAAATTCTTTATGTCAAAAGTTTTTGTTGTTTTATAAGTCACATATTGGATATAGATATATCAAACCAGAACATTTTTGTCGAAAATTTGAAAACGAAGAAATATTTTTTTTATTCCAATCGGACAAATTGAAAAGCCGCCATACTCTTGTTTTTGATAAAAACATCGCCATTTTTCTTCCCGTCGTTGTGCAATGCAAAAATTCAGGATGCCTTTCCTCCATGATCCCACCAATATGTTTATACAAAAAGAAACCCGAAGGGAAGAGAAGTTCCTTTTTTTTATGATAATTTCCATCCGACTGACTCCATTATAAAGAGTATAAATGTGACATTTAAAAAGAATGTTGATGTCTCTGCCATGACACACCCAATGTATATTTAAAAGTTTTACATTTTTTTCGATAAATACTTGCTTGTCACCAAACAGCTCCTTTTATGTTAAATTGGGATTTATATATGGTATACTGTGTCTTGAGTAGCTTAAGTAAACAGCAATATATTCCGAAACTATTAAACATTGAGCACAGTACGGCAATCTTCCAGATATTACTCCCTGTGGCACTTAAACTTTGCTCGTTTCATGCTCTATAAAACCATCCATATCTATATCTGAGACAATATTAATCGGATGCTAGATAAACTAAATTTGGTTAGTGTTTTGTTAACAGGATAATTTAGGCTAAATATTAGGGTTTTAGATACTATGTTATGAATAAAGAAATAGTCATCATTTTGGACGATACATTAAAAATATACCAACTTTTGGTGATCAAAAATATATGATGGACAAAGACTACTATTATGCAGAAAATACTTGTAGCCCACTGTTTTTTGCCAACAATCCGAAAGGGTAAATATTTATGTTTGTTAAATAATTAATTGAGGTTTTTTTTTCACTCAGCTCATTATAATGCAAAAATGTAACTCTGAGGTTAATATTAAATTTCTTCTTCTGGGTGCTGTGAGGTTAGGTTGCTCTCTTCTTCTTAATAAGGTAGTTTTCTCCCCTTAAAACTAAATGACTATACTAATACTAATTAATAATAAATTATTAAATTTTTAGCAAATGTAATACTCATAGTTAGCTGAATAGTTAAGCTGTTTAATGGGTCGACCTGATGTATGGCTGAAGAACTGTCAGGGTCCGGTTCACGCATATGAACCGCAGGAGACACTATAAACTTAGTAACAAGACTGCAATTTTTAGGTAGCGTTTCCATTTAGATCTTGCCTGATTCGGCCTCTGAAATCCGTTTACTATTGTGTGAGTTTACTTTACAAGGATTAGCTAAAGACCCGGTACTTAAATTGGTTTTATTTAACGATTGTCTAATACGACAGCTATTTTTAATTATTATTTGTTTATTTGTTATTCAATATAACCGATGAATTGGAAGCGATTTATTAATCACACCAGGCCGCCACTTTCAGTAATTTTATTTTGAACAATAACATTGTACCCGGGAAAAATGTTCGTTTATATCTTGCAGTTTAGTCATTGTGCTTTTTTTCTCATTTCTGAGACAGACGACATCACAACAAAATACCTTTGGTCTTACAACAACATCAAAACATGATAATTTTAATCGAATTATCCCACCTTTAACATTTTTCATAGGAAACTTATTCCAAGCCAGCCAAAGGTGTTGACCTAAATTCAAATAAAGCGTTACATATACCCTTTCATTTTCTGATCTTTTAATAATTTGCTTAGCAACTCCACTACCTTTTCTGCCATCCCATTGCTTTTAGAAAAATAAAGATTACTATATTGAAACCTATTGTTATAACTTCATGTAAAACGTTCAAAGGCATAGCCATTAAATGGACTATTGTCACATACAATAATTTTAGACACGAATATAAAACACTTGTTTTAAGTTAAATATAATAGAAGCATTTTATCAGTTTCTTATAACTGTGAAATATTTTTTTATAAAAATATTTAATCAACAGCAAAAATGATGGTACGAGCGGGGATCGAAACCGCACGTCTGGATCTCTAGCCCATTGCTCTAACCAGTTGCGCTATCGTACCACTGATAAGCATTTCGTTATAACTTGTACATATCCAAACCCACCAGTAACATGACCATTGTTGATCCTGCCAAATATTCTAACCTTATAGCGCGGCGTTCCTGACTGGACGTCAAATCTGACATCGCTATAAGGTACCGTCCATATTAGTAAATTTATAATTTTTACGTTATGCCCGTATAAGCTGATCAATGGTTTGACAGCGCAATAGGCTAGAGATCCAGAGGTGCGGGTTCGATCCCCGCTCGTACGTGAATTTTTCAGTTCCTGAATCGGTTCGCAGCGGTGTTTGAAAAATTGAACTATGACAGATGAACTATGGCTTCATTAGAACGTGTTATCACTCGTCCTCTACCTAACCATCGCACTTTAGAGTGAAGAATAGATCCTCATCCTCTTTGTAATGCTCTAATCTTGTTTACAATTTTTACTACCAATTTCATGACGTTGTTAAATTTTAAAAAAATTGTGGAAGCATTCATCTTTACGACAAAATGCTAATAGAACCTTATCACAAACCACCATAGTTGGAGCCCGTCAGTTGTCAAGCCTACCAATTTTTAAATTGGAATTTTCTCAGAAGATATAACAATGAGAAAACAATTCCTGTCCAGTGGTATATCCTTTCAGTGGAATAAACTTCAAACGATCTTCCTTAATCATAAAATCACTAAAAACATCTAGCAGGTATCAACTATATCTGTTGATTCATCCAGTTGAAGAGAGAAATAAACACAGTTACCTAAGTCAGTTTTTAACTGTGAAAAAATATCCTTGCTCATTACTTACACTTGTCTTATCACTGTATTAGCAGAAAGTTGCATAGATTTTATTACTGAAACTATCTCGTCTTTATTTTCTAAGTTGGAAAATAAGGAATCTACAGCTTCTAAAGACCCCTCTTTTATCATTTCCCCGTCTTCATATGGTTTATTTTTTTGGGCAATTATTTTGGTTCTCTAATTGTTTCAATTGTTATTTTCTACTGGCAGCATGTAATGGCAAATATATTTTAAAATTCGGATGTACACTTTTATGATGTCTCTCAATATTTCCTTTTTTAGCAACCAAAACACAGGCATTACATAACAAACATACATTTTTACCTTTAACTTCTGTAAAAAAGTACCGTTCTTTCCATTCAGAATGAAAATTGGATGTCTTTACTTTCTTATTACTGCTTGCTATAATCTTTTTTATTGCTTACTCTGTGTTCTAACACATCTAATGCCTTTCGGTTTTAAACTGAACGCGTTGTATCCCCGACATGCGCATTTAACACGTTCAAAGCAATCTAGATCTTTCTCGTGTTTTCAAACATTCACGCATTGCTGGCGCTCTTCAATTCTAGCAGCTGCTGTCCAGGGCGCTCACCGTAGTGTTGCCGCTGCATGTTTTCATATTGTGTTTTTTTGTTCAAAATTTATGGACGCTTCTATGATTTTTACAAAAAATGTCTTCGCTAGCTATACGGGTTGGCAACCATTGTTCTAGATTTTTACAAGGGGTTTGTGGTCAGTGGTGATTTCTTGAATAAATAATCGTATATATATATATATATATATATATATATATATATATATATATATATATATATATATATATATATATATATATATATATATATATATATATATATATATATATATATATATATATATATATATATATATATATATATATATATATATAGGCTATCAGGAAGAAAGAGGAACAGCGTATCTACAAGTAGTACGTGAATTCGAAGCAATTTATATTTCAGAAATAATTATATAATGAATAAAGAATATACATACACATTTCGATGTGGTATAGTTAGAAATAAATTATTTTGCGAAAAAGCAAATAAAATAAAGCTAATGCAAGTCCTGTTATATGACATGCGGTGCGCTAAATATTTGTGATTATGAACGCTGAAAACTAGCAGCAGTTAACTAAAAGTCACTGTATGGACGTTTTTCTGAACGCTAGTCTGGTTTCCTCTGATCTATTTATACTTCAGATCTGGGAATAATGATATAAAACGCAACCTAGTATTGATACTATAATCATATCATTATTCGAACCGGCATAAAACTAAGTAAAACTATAGCCCCCCGAATGCACTACATACGTGGGGTCCACTTATTTAAACACAAAACAGGAATGCTTTTAATTTAGACGCCACTGCATTATTTTCTTCCGGCATAATAATTATTGTGTTATATTTAATTTGTTTATACTTTGACTATAAAGGGCGTTATCTTGGTAAAAATCTCACTTTTGATGTTATTTTTTATGATCCAGAAAAACTTAGAGCTATGAATATAGAATTAATACATCGACCGAATTCAACAACACTCCTAGAAAATTCCAGGAAGACCGACAAAAGTCCTTGATGAAGACACCAAATGTGCAATTTGAAGAAAAGTTCACACTTTTTATTTGAAAAAAAGAAATACTCACTCTAGATAAAATTTTGATGGAGCTTGGTCAAGTTGACAATATTCCTTTGATAACTAGAAAACTTTTAGGGACGACTTTGAAAATATGCATTTTACCTGTGAAAGGCATAACCGAAAAGCACTTTTACTGGAAAGCGATGAAATTATTAGCTGGTGATGAAAATACGTGAGAAGTATAAAGTAGTACCGTAGGAAGCAAAAGAAAAGTTTTTATCTTCTTGAGACGTGGATCAATGAAAGTTATATAGTACAAAAAATGTGGTAAGACAAAAATATAACCAGTGCCCGCCAAGCTTTTATCGAAGGCCTGTCAACGGATCCGGCTGATTCGGTAGTCGTTATTGATAACGCAAGCTGTCATTCACGGCGCACACTGGTCGATTTTACAGCATACGGAAACGTGGCAAAAAATAGAAGCATTAAAAATATTACTGAGAACAGTGAGACATTATTTAATAATGATAGTTACACTTATTTAAAACATTTTTTATGAGATATGATAATGTTTCGGGGAGTATCTTGGACCCTGGGACTACAAAGGCCATTTAGAAGATGCAAAAAATAAAGACTAAATTTTGAAATGTATTACCATCCTTAGTTTTAAGTAGCTGCTCTAGTAAATCATTACCTCTCTATTTATAGTCATTTACGCTTATGTATATTATTTGTGATTATAAAAAATTGTTAGAACCCACATTTATATACAGGGTGTAGTCACAAAATCATTATTAAAGACATAAATCAAATACACTTACATATGTCTACTGTCCAGTTATGTCTATCCCTAAAGTAAAAGTTTAGTTTCTAAACATTAGTCTCCATTGTGCAAAATTGCTCCAAGAACCAAATCTACAGGGTGTAGTCACAAAACAAGTATTAAAAGTATAAAACAAAAATACCTACTTACTTACGTCTAGTTATGCCTATACCCAAAATCAAACATTAATTGTTAAACGATGATTTATGTCACCATTATACATGTGAAAAATTATATAAAATTGTAAATATCAAATCTACAGGGATAGTCACAGAATAAGTATTAAAAATGTACAATAAAAATACCTACTTACTTATGTCTCGTTGTACTTATCTCTAAAATAAACTTTAACTCCTAAACATTAGATTATCTAGCATTGTGTATGTATATTTAAAGTAATGGACTGATTGAACTATCATTCACTATTGGAGGCCTAAGGAATTCCAGTGCCTCAGGAAAGAATATCTTAATTTTTTTGTGATAGTTTTTTTAAACTCGAGATGTAAGGATCCGAGGAGACAAGAAGTCGGTTTATTACGTCTCTTAAATTATCAGTTCTCGAAGTCTTCCGGGAAAAATCCTCCCTATATTTTTTTATGTCTTTATTCCGAGCTTCTTGTGCTTCCTCGGATAATTGCTCTATTGGAATAAGGTAAGAGTTAATTATGTCTGATCCATGAGTCAGAACTGTATGCACGGTAATAGGCATAACATACCAGGAATACAAAGATACAAAAAGTTTTGCTGTTTCTAGTGAATATTTTTTAAATTTATCTGTATTAACATCAAATCCTGACGACAGAGTTTGAAATACCACATGAAATTTTGTAATTAAATTAATATTAATTTTAGTTATTTCTGCTACTATTTCTGCACCTTCAAAAAATCTCCACACTGTGTTTCCATCACTGGAACTACCGAAACCTGGCTTCGGTGTGCCTACAATTAGCCCCACCTGAGAACGAAGTTGCTCCTGAATACGTTTCTTTGATTCTAAAACTTTTAACTTATCTTCCGCACCTCTAGCTTGCCACTTGGAAATGCTCATTTTATAAGCTAAATGTAAAAGACATTCAAAGAAACGTATTCAGGCGAGTAATGTTGAGAGTCCATATTTCAAATTATTATCAGCAGTCGACCTTTGAATAACAGCATCAATATTATTGAAGTCCCTGGATGTGGCCCCCCAAATATAACATTTTTAAGTTACTTAAAAGGAACAAGTTTATTTATTTGATCATCCATATTTTTCTTTTCCTGCATAGTCATTTCTATTGTTTCGCGGGCGAATTGTAACTTAATTGGCCTACAAAATCTAGGAGATGAAGATCTTGGAATTTACCTAATGATGGATTCAAAGTTTTTGGGCTCATTGCATACCAGTTTAATAGGCACTAAAGATGTTAGAAATATACTATTGTCCAATTTTTCTACACTCTCAAATCTTTGTTTATATTTGGATTGGCCGGACGATCCATCGAACCCCCACTTGCAAACTAAGCACATAGCGATATCCATTTCTTTAAGACCTTGAACAACTGATTCTTGAACTTGAATAAGTATTTTACTTGTATGATTTAGCAGAGACTGCAGCGTAAGTTCAACTTTGGTGTCAGAATAAATAGTAATTTCAGCAGGATAGCATCGCTTTTTGCTTCCAGAATTTTATCGTATGCAGGAAACTCGTCACACTTTTTTTCTTTAACCTGATTTCTGATTAAATTATATTGACTCTTGCTAAACTTTGCTTCTAGTATAAGTGACAGAGCTTCATCACCAGTTAATTTAGAATGCGATTTTTTATTATTATTTAAGGGAGTGCAATATTCCTCAGCTTTATGTGGCACGTTACTTATATCTTTTAATATTTTGGAAGCCATAATATTTCCGCTGAACGGAAACTCATTTGCGTTGCATATGCAAGTTCTTGTGTACTGGTTGCACTGCGAAGGTGGGCAGTTTTTAAACATTTTATTCGCTCGCTGCTATCCTGAAAACTGACCATAGGGCGTCCTTTATGTCTAATAATATTTTTTCGAAACCTAATAGTAAGGTCTAACCACTTAACATATTTGTTCATAAAAGCCTCCTTCATCCGATGAATCGCTACCCATTTACTTACAAAATGACTTTTAAAACGTGAAATTTCAATTTTTAAACTTTTTGATATAGTTTCATGATTTGTAAGCTGTAATATCCGAGTATGTAAGTACGAAAATCTTGACTCGACATTTTTTTGAGGACAACTTTGCACTATATTAAATAGGTCTCTATGACTCAAAACTACATGTTCCTCTATATCTATAAAAAATTTAAGTAGGTAGATAATAAAATTTTGAAAGAAAATAATAATTGAATTTTTAAATTAAAGAATTAGATTTTTTTTTAAATTATTGTAGCGAGTTCAAAACTTCTTAGATTTTTGCATATGCGTAAAATACGGATTTTATTAAATTATATTCATTACAATTTTTTTTTTCTCTACGTTGTTAGACTTTTTGACAAATTAGTTGGACACCCTGTAGAGAGGTATTTGGCTTGATTTCGTTTTCAACATTAATTTATTTTATTTATCAAACAAATACAGCGAAACATTCTATAACTAATGATATGCAATGACATCATTTAATCACACTACATGTTAAGGCAAAGTTTGATTCTTAGACCCAACACGCAATTAAATTTTAAATTTTATAGAAAAAAACTGCAAATATCTGCAAAATTTTGTTTTTGGATAATAACAAAAAGTAATTATAGAAGTTAAAAAAATATATTAAAAACCGGAATCTGAGGCGGAACATAAACAAAAAGCTTTCTATAATATAAGTTCCTTAAAAAAAAGTTGCAATTTGCAGACATTAAGATTTTTGACTTAAGTTTCCACTAATATACTATTTATATCTAAAACTTTTGTAACTACATACTTCAAGATTTAACATCCACCGAAAACAAGTATCAATCCAGGTTTTTGTAGTAACTATTAAAAGTTTACTCTTTTTCCAAATTACAGTCTCACAAAGCATTACCTGCTGACATATTTCTGTTTTGACGTCTGCTGTCAGTGAACGACAAATGCTGGAATGAATTTTTTCACAGCCAACTTGTTGTTTGCATTATTGATTTTAAATTTAGGACATTTTTGGTGATGTTGAGTTAAATAAATTTTATGCATTTATGCCGTGATTCCAGGCAAATCGACCAGTGTGCGGCGCATTTGAACCCAATTTGATAAAAAAATAACTACTTTATCGCTTATCGCCATATTATTGGGAACTAAATCCTATAGAACTTTTATGGGCGCAAGTAAAAGAATTTGTAGGAAGACGAAACACGACATTTAAAATGAAAGATGTTAAGCTACTGTTTGATTAAGCTATTAAGGAAGTGACACCAGAGAACTGGCGAAAAGCAGTCCAACATGTGATTAAACAGGAGGAGAACATGTGGTATCTTGACAACCTGATCTATCAGACGGTCGGCTCTTTAATTATAATGTCAAGAGGTGAGGACAGTTCCTCAGATGACGATGAGTATAACCTATTATAATTTAATTGTTGTACAATAATATATAATGATAACTATTTTATCTATATGTTATGTACATATTATATATAATTTTAATTTTTTTAAAATAAAATTTAAATTCTTTCTGTAAATATCCAACTACAGGCCTTAAGTGTCCCATTTTCAGTGTTTATGAACCGATAACAATAGGCAAACCGCATAAACTGACCAAAACCGGGTGGTACTGCCTGCACTTGATGAAAAGAAATAATTTTGCAATCAGATCAATGCTAAACTATGGAACTGGCATAAATTATTGGTGGGTCACAACAAAGATCAGAACAACGACGAATTTATTAAAACGCTAAAAATATTTTATTAACAAATGAAGGTCACAAGGAAAAGTTAATATTTTACAGGTCAATACATTTGAATTTTAAAGTATTTTTGATCAATTCGTTATTTACAAATCATTGTTCCTCTTGGTTTTTCAGGATAAGATATGCAGTTTTGTGGATGAAACTATAAAATGGGCTTGTCATATTGAACGATTGCGAGACTCCGCATCGGATGTTATGCACTTCACTACCTATCTAGACGATGTGGTTTACAGACCTTATTGACATTGTTTTATTCGAATATTTGCAGTCAGATTCGTTATGGGATTCTGAATTGAAGTCCTAATTCGAAAGCCAACAGAGAATTTATAATACAAAAGTATGCGGTTCGAATTCTAAGTGGAATAATATTTCTTGTCGTCTTGCAAAATACATTTTTTTTTTAATTTTGGTTAGAATTAGTTTATTTCATCAAAAGGACTTCGATTTATTATGTTGGAGGTAAATTGTATAATGCTTTGAAAAATTAAATTAATACGTGTGTTTAAAATAAGTTATAACTTTACCTGATTGAATTGGACTGCTGCATTATTCAAAAGTTCTTTACTTAATGCTATTTAGTACGTTCTTATTTACACTATAATAGTACCATAACCTTGTTTTGTTTCTTTTCTGAGATTTTTTTTGCCGTTTTGTAGCTTTTTTGTATTTACTCTGAAGATATAAGTGATTTTAATTTGAAACACAAGAAACATGATTTCTTAATAAGCATAAAATCTTATTCTATAAACATACATAATCATTTCGCCACTGCCTCAGCGAGACCTCTACCTTTGCAAGAAAACGTAGAGTTGTTTCTTTCTCATGAAACTTCCAAAGTTACGGCAAAGTGATTTATGGAACATTTCAGGATGACAAACGTTTATGGATTGCCAGGAAATAAAGGCCCTTGTTGCTCGGTAGAAGCATTCGCTCAAATATTTTAATATTAAAATATCCAGCGTATTATCTGAAAGATTCAGGGGTATGACGAGGACTTTTAGACGTTTTGTAATATACATATTTTCAAACAAATCACTTTTTAAAGAACTATTAACGATTTTTGCATGCAATAATCCAGTATATATATTCTTGATAAGAGCATATCCGACTGATGATACTTGATATTTAATCAAAATTTCATAGGTTGTCAGAACAAGAAGCAAATGTTTACGGTAACACTTTCGTGAAATTAGCTTTTACACTTGAACGAATCATATTTACAACTCTGCATAATAACATCAAGGCGCAGGCTTAAAAAATCCAATAGAACCTATACTGAGTACAGTAATGAACTAAACGTCTAAGCAGTTAACCGAATCAAAATGTTCTACCAAAGGTAACATTTTCGCAACAGCCCCGAGAAGCATTCCCGTAGAAGATCTAGTGCCCTCCGTCGAAGCAGCAATCAGAAGATTACCGGAAACTGATAAAGACAGCTATGAGATTCCGAGGATTATTAAGACTTCAGAAGCACCGAAGTCGAATCTCTCAACAGCCTAAAAAATAGCGATTAGCACTAAACGAAAATCCTGAAATTCTGGTCCTTCCAGTAGATAAAGGCTCAATTTTTGATCCAACCTACAACCAGCGAATATGAAATTTATTTGATTGTTGGTATAAACGTCGTTTCTATGCTAATAGTGCTATAATATGGAAGTTATAGAAAAATATCCGTAGATGTTGCAAAACAAAGTTAACAAAATAGAGGTTAATCAATTCAAAATTCTGAATTGGAAAAGAAGGACCACCCTTTAATGCATGATGTATCTAAAAAAACGTATCCTTGAGAAGTTTAAAACATATACGCCCATATTCACTAAAAAGCTTTAAGAGTTAGACCAGATTTAATTAATATGCCAACTAAAACTGTTAGTTCACCAGTTGTATTTTGCTCATGTTACTTTCATTTTGTAATTTAGGCATTTGCTTATGTCATTTTAAACCTATAATTGTCAAGTTAGTTTTGGTCTAAATTTAAACCTCTTTAGTGAATACGGGGGTAATTTTTCATCACCATATAAACAGGTAACTATTAAGAGAATTTAAGATCAATTTTGGAGCTGGAAATTCGATAGTGGTACAGCTTTTCATGTCTAAGCAGACAGCCTGATTACAGGGTGTAACATTTGAATAAAAAAATTGCCACGCGTCTGTGCGACACCCCATATATACATATATATATATATATATATATATATATATATATATATATATATATATATATATATACCGTGCGTGGTAAAATTCATTACGAAGGATATTACGGGTAAAGGGTAATTTACTTATACTTATTTAAATATAACCACTGCTTCGATACACTATTACACCGTTTTTTTTTCTTATTAATTTATTTTTATTTTAACATTTTTATTATTTTATTATTTACAAAATCTTTAATAAAATCAATTATGACATTTATTAGTCTCATCCATAAAAGGAATGCCTTTATTTTTATAAATGGAATTTTACTGACTTTTTTTGGCAATATAGAATTGATAAAATTTTATCTTTAAATCCATGTTTCACATTTGACTTCTTTGCAAAATTTCAATTTAATTGGAAAGTAGATTTGATACTAATATTTTAAATCATTAATTAGGCCGTCATTTTGTTCATCATAATACCTCCTCACCAAAATTTTACCATTTAGTGAGCACTTGATTTTTGTACACAGCATAAGAACTTTTTTAGCAACATTTTATTAAATCGCCATTTTGTTTCGTCATTGGATTTTTACGAAATTATTACCATCTTATCCCCATATAATTTTTGACCAAACTTTAAAGTTAATTGGATAAGTATTTTTTTAGCTATCAGTGGCGGTTATTCAGGTGAAGTGCTACTTCACCACGAAAAATAAACCAGCAAACATCTAACTATATTTATTATATATCTCTTAAAATTTAAGTTTTTACATTCATTTATCCACCTAATTGGCAAAAAATAAACTGTACATCTTAAATAACTATTTTACTTGACCGTTGGCGGCATGTGTTTTTAAAATCGAACTTTATTATAACAACTATAACAGTGGCGCAAACCACTTCGACTTTGCTGGAGGTGCTATGTTTAGTTTACGATTTTCCTACTACGTTGCCATGACAACGCGTACGCTATGACGTCGAGCGCATAGAAGAATAACGTTAACCAGCGCCATACAACGCTCTTCGAGAAGTGCTAACGCAGCACACTACACCCTCGTGTTGTTCGGTTTGGGGTGGTTGTTTACTTTTATTTTTGCGGATTTCGCTGCAACCGGTTAGTCTCTTTGCAGTTTGCTTGACTGTTTTGTGTTATTTATGGTGTTGTTACAACTTTATTTGGTGCCGGGTTTATTAATTTACATTATTGATGAATCCGATTACGGATGTGGTTTGCATTTTATTGGAAAATCCATTTAATCGATGGAAGGAAGATCAGAGTTTTAATCGTCATCCTGGTTTTCGGCGTACAAATGGTTATGTAGTAGTCAAATGTTACAAAAATTGTTTTGCTGGCATTGTTTACTAGTTTCAAATAAATGGTCAGTGTGGAATAAGGAAGGATTTGCAGGTATGTTAAATATATGAAGGTCTTTACATAAAATTGAAGACTCGGCGGAGCATTTAAAATGCGAATTAATGCTAAAAATATTTGTAAAAAATCAAAGCACTCTAGCTGACACTTTAAAAGAAAATGCTAAACTATATAAAATACATTTTAACGAAAACGTCCGATTAAATAAACTATTTAGGTGCTAGAATTGACACAGTTTTGTAGCTTGCAAAACAGAGTTAGTCTTTCGCGGCCATGATGAGAGCAGCGAGTCAATAAATAGGGGGAATTTTAAAAAGCTCCCAAGAACTAAAAGATCATCACGAAAACATTAAAAATGTTTTTACTGGTGACTCGAAAATTATTCAAAATGAAATAATTGAATGTATTTCTGATTATTTAAATGATCATGTAAAAAATGAAATAATGAACACATAATTTTTTTTTGTGCAAGTGGATGACACCACTTATATTACGCAAACCGCCCAGTGCTCCATAATTTTAAGATACGTTAATTCAGAAGGTTCAGTAGTCGAGAGATTCTTAGGATTTTATAATGTCAGCTCCGATAGAACGCCGGAGAATTAATATTATCTATTGGATCAAATTTTGGACCAATTTGACTATAAACATAAATTAATAGGGCAATGTTGTGATGGCGCAAGTATAATGTCTGGCAATCTAAATGGCCTTCAAGCTCCGCAGGCTGTATTTGTCTGTTGTCTTGCGCATCGTCTTAACCTTGTGATGCAGTAAAGTTTAAAAATATTTCTAAATGTCCAATTTTTTTTGCAAGGCTTAGTAGTATTCCCTCATTTTTTTATCACGCCAAACGAACGTATGCTCTTACATCTGCATCTACGAGGCGTATACCAACAATTACAGAAACTCGTTGGTCTTTAAATTCGAAGTTAGTTAATATGATTGTTCAAGACTGGAATAAATTAAAAGACGTCTTTGAATTTATTACAAGCTGTGATAAATCTGATGAAAAATCAATTCGGCTTGCGAAAGGATTTTTAGTTGAGATGAACGATTTTGAATTCACGTTTCTGGCATTAGCGTTTAATGACATTTTCTCAATCACGAACATACTATTTGCGTTTTTCAAAAAAATCGCTTGACATTCATTTTTGCATATCCAATATAAAACGATGTCGTGAGGGGCTCTGTAAAAAAAGAAATGAACATTTTTTTAATACCATGCTGGATAAAGCAAATTCTATTACAGAAATAAATCATTACAACCTTGAGCTTGCTAAGCTTTCACCTGAAGAAATTAGGGCTAATTATAGAAACCTTTTTTATGAAATATTGGACCATATTTTAATGGAAATGACACTAAGCTTTCACGACTGTGAAAAACTTACATTATTATGTTTGGCAGATTTTGATAAATTTCCCGAATATAGTTTAAATTTTCTGACTGGCTCGTTTGAAAATTTGTTACAGTTATATGGGTCAACATCAACGACTTAAAAATAAAAATGAGCTTGGTCTTATTTTTGCCAATGAAAGTAAAGTAAGTAAAAAAATTAATGAAAGTAAAGATATTTTAACCAAAGGATATAAATTGTTTTCCCTTATTTTGACAATACCGTCGACAAGTGCTTCAGTGGAAAGAAGTTTTTCTTGCCTCAAACTTCTAGGCAATATTACAATTCAAAAGGAATTTTTGGTGGAGATTATGGCAACTCATCCATTTTATGAGGATATTATAAAAAAATATTCTACCCCTTCCACATATAAAAAAAATTCTGGAAAAAAAATTATTGCGATATTTTCTTACTTCATTTGCACTTCACTTACTTTTTCACCAGCGAGCACTGTCAGCTATGCTTCCAACATTCTTCTTGCTTCTTACCCGGAACTTATATATATATATATATATATATATATATATATATATATATATATATATATATATATATATATATATATATATATATATATATATATATATATATATATATATATATATATATATATATATATATATATATACATTGGCCGTAAAAAGATGTATGTAGAAAAGCAAAAATATTAAGGCGGCCTACAAGAAGAAATTGCTTTTGATTATGTCACAAAATACCCTTCCTGTTATCGATTTCTGGAACCTTACCCTCATCAGGCAGACTTGTATCCAAAGTAGAGAAGTTTTAGTTATGCACAAAGAATTATAAAGACTAAGGTTTCATGGAGAAAACATATAAAGAATGGGTACATTGATAAAATGAATATAGATACCTCGAGAGTTTGTTCAGGTCATTTTGCACCAAATTATTACGAAAGAGAACATGAACTCTTCAGTAAGTAATACATATATACACTTTAATAATTACACACACACACACGTATATATATATATATATATATATATATATATATATATATATATATATATATATATATAATATATATATATATATATATATATATATATATATATATATATATATATATATATATATATACAAACAAACAAACAAACAAAAGTATGCTTTATTGCCGCAGAAAAATTTTACAATTTTATGGACAAAGCAAAATATACCTAAAAATAAGACATATCAAAACATTAATCGAAAATAATTTCGACAGGTCAGTGCTTTTTTTTAAAAATGTAAATTATCAATTTACCAAATCGTAAAACACACGTTAGAATATAACATAACATTGCAAACAGTAAATGAATCATGATAACCTTATAAAAGTAAACAAACACACATGTACGAGGTGAATAATTTCGATGACATTGAAATCAAAATTGCAACTATGCGACCTTAAACTCTATGTTATTATTGTTATACAAATAATTGTGATGTTAAACAGAAGGTATATTGAACTAGTGTAGAATGTAGTATACAAAAAGAATTAAATTGTTTTTAATCCAATACCTAACAAAAATAATTAAGTTTTAAGTGAATGTTCGACAGTTCTTTTCCCTATATAATGATTTACAAAATTCTATGCTACGAGTTAGGACATGACTCACAAAAGATTTAAGTAAACAAGCGAGTTTAGTGACAATTTAAAGAGACTTACTCACTGAAAAAAAAAATCATTAACGCTGTAAAATGGTCTCTCAATGAGGTATGCTTTGGTATTTTTTCGAAATTGTGCAAGCATAGGGATAGATTTTAAATGTACTGGCAGATTGTTGTAAAGTTTTATGGCGTTGTAAATAATTGATTTTTTTATTAATTCTGTGGAAGGAATGGGAAGATAAATATCATGCCTAGAGTTTCTGGTAGGGTATACATGTTGTGGCCTTTCTGGGAGGGTGTTTATATGTTTTCTCAGCAAACATACCGTTTCCAAAATAAATAATGCAGGAAGCGTTAATATTTCATGTTTTTTGAAATAGTATTGGCAGTGAGCTCTATTATTTAGACCAAACAAATAACGAATGGCTCTCTTTTGAAGCATAAAAATACTACGAAATTGCTCGGTGGTACAGCAGCCCCAAAAGGGAAGGCCATAGCGGAGGTGGGATTCAAATAAAGAGAAATAAGTAAGTCTGGCAGAAGGAACGTCTAGTTCTTTTGAAACTGATCGAATGGCGAAGCAGGCGGTAGAAAGTTTTTTAGTTAAGGTGTCAATATGATTAGACCATTTTAGGTTGCTATTTATATTTAAACCCAGGAATTTAACCGACTCTACGTATTCAATATTGCTGTTATGTACCTGAAGTGGTTGTAAAGTTCCCTTATAAGATAACGCCACCGTTTTATCGACGTTAAAACAAAGCATATTGGAATCGGACCAAGCCTTAATTATAACCAAGTCTTTGGAGATACTAGAGTGTAAAGACGTTGTATCAAAATCACTCCATGTTATGCTTGTGTCATCAGCAAAAAGGGAGATTCTTCCATTAATTTTAAGGTTCGTGATATCATTAATGTATAACAAAAAAAGAATAGGTCCCAAGACTGAACCTTGAGGGACTCCACTTGTAATCAACTTACAATCAGAATCGGAACCATTAGCCTTTACAAGTTGTTGCCTTTTTCCAAGATAAGATTTGAACCAATTTAAAGAAGTACCACGAATTCCATAAAAATTTAGTTTGTTTATCAGAATTTCATGACTAACACAATCAAAGGCTTTCGCATAGTCACAAAAAACTGAGGCAGTTGGGTGGTTGTTATTGAGAGATAAGTAGACGCCTCTAAGCAACGTGAACATGGCGTCACTGGTGCACTTGTTGGGTAGAAATCCGAACTGCTCCGGGGATATTATCTGATGTTTCAGAAGAAATGGCATAAGACGGTTCTTCAGTAGCCTTTCGATGATTTTTGATAGCACTGGTAGTAGTGCAATTGGGCGATAATTGCAAGAGTTAGTTTTTTCGCCGCCTTTATGAAGTGGAATAATTATAGCTGTTTTAAGGCAATCAGGGAATACATCTTTTATAAAGGACTCATTTATTAATGTTGTAAGGGCCTCTATGACTGGGAGTGGCAAGTTCAGGAATATTCTAATTGATAGGCCATCAGTGCTACACGAAGATTTACTTTTGATATTATGTATTACCTTCAATAGTTCAGTGTTGCTAACGGGACTTAAGAAAAAGCTATCAGCTAAATTTTTTGAAGGAGGGAGAAACGAAAGAGGGTCCAAACTTGGCGAGATACTAGAGGTAACATTTTTGCTTACATTAATAAAATAATCATTTAGATCATTAGCCCCTGGCAAGATCTGCGTCACAGGGTTTGATTTGTTTCTGAGGTTATTGATGATGGACCAGGTTTCTTTTGAAACGTTATTAGAGTTTGTTAGACGTTTTCGGTAGTGTAATTTTTTTGCTGACTTATTAAGAGTAGTGTAGATCCTCCTATAATTAGAGATATAGTCGAGAATAAGAAAGGAGTCGGTGAATTTTTTTATATATGAGAGCGAGCGCATATTTTTAGCAGAAATTCGTATTCCTTTCGTGGTCCACGGTTTATGCCGCTTAGGTTTGATATTCTTAAGCGGGAAGGCCTTGTTAAAAGCACTTAAAGTTTTATTTAAAAAAGTTCTGAAGTTTGTTTTGACATTATCAGATTCAAAATTCCAATTGGTGTTAAAGCAAATATTATGAAATACTGAGCAATTTGCGGCCGAGAAAATTCTGCCCCGATGGCGAGATCTTGGTAAGGGCCTAATAGGTAAACTAAACCTGGAAATTACCGCCTCGTGATCGGAAAGACCTGAGTTATAGATCTGTGATTGCACCTCTGATGGAGAAAAATCAGACGCCATGTAATCGATGATAGAAGAAGAGTTTTTTGAAATTCTAGTTGGCGAGGATACATGCATTGAAAGACCGAAAGAGTCGAATATAGAAATTAGATATTTCTGGATGGCACAAACAGTAGCATAGTCAATATTAAAGTCCCCGCATAGAATTTTTTTACCTTTAATCGGTAGGCTGTCTAGCAAACTTACCAGGCTATTCAAAAATGATTGTACATCAGAGTTTGGTGATCTATAAATACAAATTACATAAAGATCAAGGTTTTGATTATATACTATAGAGAATTCAAAAGAGCTATCCGCTAACAAATGATCATATTTAGATACCGACATGAAATCTCCATTTAGGGATAGAATCAGTGTTCCCCCATGAGCTGAGTTTTTTCTGTCATATCTAGCTACTGTGGTATACCTCTCAATATAAAAGGGTTCGTTTAGATTCAGCCAGTGCTCAGTAATTGCAACAATTTGGGGGAACTCCAATTCTTCCAAAAATAGGTACAACTCGTCAGTTTTATTTCTTAGAGAAGCAATATTAATTAGAACCATATTAAGACTAGTAACAACAGGAAGTTTTGAGGAATCTAGTTCCTCAGGACACGTCGTGTTTTCTAAAAATTTTTTTTGGGAGAATTGCTGGTAAAATAGTTTTTATGGCATTCTCTGGTCCTCTGAAGATGAATCGATCTCTCCGAAGATATGTAGGATCCATAGGCTGCAAGATCCGCTTCCACTTCTGCTGCGTTAAATCCGTAAGCAGCATGAAAATCGAAATATATCTTATGTAGGGTTCTATAATCTATAGGAATGCCTTCAGAAGCCAAAAACAACCTGGTGCTTGTATTTGTAAACCCTTCAAAGTGAATTGGCGCAGGTTGGTCGTGCAGGAAGGCGAGATATAACTTGAAGGCCTTTAAAATGGCTGATTCTCTTAGTCTAGACATGAGGAAACGGTTATCAGAACTTTTTTCGGTTCGCGTAAGCTTCACTGTTGGGGGAGACATTGGATCAAAAATAGGTTCTTGGTCATATATATATATATATATATATATATATATATATATATATATATATATATATATATATATATATATATATATATATATATATATATATATATATATATATATATATATATATATATATATATATATATATATATATATATATATATATATATATACGTGTGTGTGTGTGTGTGTAATTATAAAAGTGTATATATGTATTACTTACTGAAGAGTTCATGTTCTCTTTCATAATAATTTGGTGCAAAAAGACCTGAACAAACTCTCGAGGTATCTATATTCATTTTATCAATGTACCCATTCTTTATATGTTTTCTCCATGAAACCTTAGTCTTTATAATTCTTTGTGCATAACTAAAACTTCTCTACTTTGGATACAAGTCTGCCTGATGAGGGTAAGGTTCCAGAAATCGATAGCAGGAAGGGTATCTTGTGACATAATCAAAAGCAATTTCTTCTTGTAGGCCGCCTTAATATTTTTGTTTTTCTACATACATCTTTTTACGGCCAATGTATATATATATGTATATATATATATATATATATATATATATATATATATATATATAAGTTCCGGGTAAGGGTCAATTACCGATTTTTTTTAATGTTGATATTGCCAACATTATCATAGCAGCACTCGTAAAAAAAATTAATATAAAGTTGTTAGTTAATATTTGCTTTTTTTTAAAGATATTTAAAAGTATCTAAAAAATTTTTGAGTAACATACAGAAGGAAAAATAATACGCTTATTTCAATACATTCTTCTCCTCATTTTACAATTCTCCTGATTTAAAACGACAAAGCGTAAGTCACGTACAGTGGTCTGATTGAAACGGTATTTTTACAGTCTTTCAATTACTTCTTGCAGAGTCACTCCCCGTAAAATTTAACACGTTTTTATTACTGTCTTGGAACGCTGGTATATGAGTATTTGATTTGCGAGAAACATACTTCATGAATGGAATAAAAATAGGACAAAATTAAACCGTGCAAAAATGTAGTTTTCCTGCAGATTATTACATAAACACATGAAATGATTGATCTATATGTTTATAATACGAAGCGGTTTAGCCTTCGCGTTCGCCAGCAGCTCCCACTGAACCAACTTAGATTAATTTTTTTTATTAAAGATTTCTACCCACAGGGATGTAATCACTACTTACTATTTAGTTTTATTATAATTTTCATATGGAAACACAAAGATTAAAAAAACTAATTAATTCCATCAAAGGTACGCCTTTACTTTCCTCGTAAAAAGTCGGTCTGTATGTCTGTCTGTCTGTCTATTTGTCGGTCTGTCTGCTTGTGTGTTGGAAGCATAGCTGACAGTGGCGGCTCGCTGGTGAAAAAGTAAGTGAAGTGCAAATGAAGCAAGAAAATATCGCAATAATTTTTTTTCCAGAATTTTTTTTATATGTGGAAGGGGTAGAATATTTTTTTATAATATCCTCATAAAATAGATGAGTTGCCATAATCTCCACCAAAAATTCCTTTTGAATTGTAATATTGCCTAGAGAAGTAAGTCTTTCTTGAGATATTGTATTTCTTAGTTTGAGGCAAGAAAAACTTCTTTCCACTGAAGCACTTGTCGACGGTATTGTCAAAATAAGGGAAAACAATTTATATGCTTTGGTTAAAATATCTTTACTTTCATTAATTTTTTTACTTACTTTACTTTCATTGGCAAAAATAAGACCAAGCTCATTTTTATTTTTAAGTCGTTGATGTTGACCCATATAACTGTAACAAATTTTCAAACGAGCCAGTCGGAAAATTTAAAATTTAAACTATATTCGGGAAATTTTTCAAAATCTGCCAAACATAATAATGTAAGTTATATATATATATATATATATATATATATATATATATATATAAGTACTTTAATTATTTATAAAATACATATATGTGAAGACCTTTCGGTTTTTATAATCAATTATTCAATTATAATTTCTTAATAATTCTTAATAAACACAATGCATTTTCAACAACAATATATAACATTTTTATATAAATTGTAAAATGTAAATTATTATTTATTGTCGAGTTTTCTTCTTATAGGTACTGGCTAGATCTTACTTTATTTTATTGTACGTTTAATAGATGTAAATTTGTTACAATGTTTTAATTTATTTAGTTTTATTTAATTTTTATCTGGATATATTTAATTGCAGCTCTGAGGTCTACATAGAATATAAAAAAACCGCAGTTGTATCGCTAAGCTCAACCAATTCCGATACATGATTAAGGAAAGGTGATTGAACCTCAAATTGAGATCGTTGGGTAATTCTGTTAGCCGACCCTCCCCAATGGTGATGAAACATCTGGAAAATTTGACTAGCAAATTATGAATACGCTATTAATCTATGAATCTTTTTGTTAGACAGTTTTTTTAGTACACGCCAGGCAAACATACTGGCAATATGATTTTTGTAATAAGTAACAATACATTTGATTCATTTTTAATTAAATATGACATACAATATATGACAATCTGTGTTTGCAAAATTGTGTACTTCCCCTGAAATATTTCTGTAGATTTAATTTAGTATAAGTATGAACCTTTAGAAGGGTCAAACTTCTCTGGTGCCTTTACCATTTGCAATATCTAATTACTTTTTACGTGAAAAAACCACCCTCCGCGATGTTCTCAAATGTTTACGTTTCAGGGTCCCTTGAAGCCGAAAAGCATGTTTTCTCAATTCCGTCGGTCGGTCTGTCTGTTTGTATGACTGTGTGTCTGTCTGTCGGTCTGTGTGTTGTGAATCATAGCTAAATAACTACTTACACGATTGACTTAAAATTTTGGTCAAAAATTAAGGGTCATATGGGGATGACCTGTTAAGATTTTGATAAAAATCCAATACGGCAAGTCAAAATGGCCGCCTAGTGAAATGTTAAAAAAAAACTATTACTAAAAACTATTTATTCAATTTATCTCAAATTTTGCACGAAAATCAAGTATTTTGTAGGAATCAACTGGTATAGCGAATCTTTTCTCAGGTTTTACATATGTTCACGTTTTAGCGTCTCTATATAGGCGCCAATAAGTTTTATCAACTCCGTCGTTGGTTTGTTTGTCAGTCTGTCAGATCGCAGCATAGCTTAAAAACTACTTATCAGATCGACTTCAAATTTTAGACAAAAATTAAGGGTCATATGGGGATGACTGGTAATATTTTGGTAAAAATCCAATATGCCGGCCTAGTGAAATGTAAAGAGAATATTGCTAAAAAATTCATTATCAAATTTGTCTGAAATTTTGCACAAAAATTAAGTGTTACGTAGGAATGAACTGGTAGTATTTTGATATGAAGATAAGATAGCAAAACAAAATGGCGCTATAATAAATTTATTAAAAAATGAGCCTGAAAAAGCTACTTATTGGATTAATTTCAAATTTTGTGCAAGCATTAAGTATTGTAGAGAGATAAACTGGTAAAGTTATGGTACCAATTCAAGATGGCCGAACAAAAGGGCGGCCAATTTTTTAAATTTTGCTCAATTGATTTTAAACTTTGCAGAAAAATTAAATGAGATATAGGGAAAAAATGTTTCATTCTCAATTCAAAATGACTTTGACTTGATGAATGTTGCATTTATTACTTCCCCCGTAAAAGAGATGTATTGTAGTCGTGAAAAAATCACCCTCCGAGATTTTTCAGTTCCAAAGGTCTGTCTTTCTGTCGTTCTAACTGTTCACGGTACAGCTAAAAAACTACTTACCAGATTGACTTGGATACATTTTGATAAAAATCCAATACGGAAACAAAATGGCCGCCTAGCTAAATGTATTAGTACTAAAAAACTACTTATACAATTTACCTCAAATTTTGCAAAAAACTCAAATTCTAGTTACAAATTAACTAGTAAAATTTTGTTAAGAGTCCACTATGGCAAAGTAAAATAGCGGCTTAATAAAATATTTAAAAATTCTGCATGAAAAAAATACATAATTAACTGAATTCAAATTTTGTCGAAGGATTAACTGTGGTATAGAGAGAGATGAAATGGTAAAATTGTGGTACGAATTCAAGATGGCGGAACAAAATGTTTGTAATCCTTAAAAAAGTTGCAAGTTATATATATTTACTTATATTTTATTTATTTTTTTAGATGCAAAAAAATATGTTTTCTCAGTTCCATTTGTCTGTCTGTCGGTCTGTCTGCCTGTCTGTCAGTTCACGGAGTAGCTAAAAACTACTTACCGGGTTGACTTCAAATTTTGATAAACAATTAAGGGTTGTGTGGGGATGACTTGGTATTATTTTGGTAAAAATCCAGTATGACGGAACAAAATGGTGGCTTAGTGAAATAATATGAAAAAATTATCACTAAAAAACAAACTATTCAATTTATCTCAAATTTTGCACAAACACTAAGGAATCAATCTGTAATATTTTGGTATGAATGCAAGACAGCTAAACAAAATGACGGGCTAATCAATTATTTTAAAAAATCAGGATAAAAAACTACTTATTAAATACATTTTGGACATCTATTAAGTGTGTTATAGAGATTAATTTCGATAAATTGTAGTACGAATTTAAGAAAGAGAAACAAAATGGCGGCCAAATAAAATGTCAATCAATGTAAAAAGCTTCTTATTCAATTGACTTAATATATTGCAGCAAAATTGAATAAGATACAGGGATTAAATTAAATTAAATTAACTTCAAAATGACGATATAAAATGGTGGTTTTAAAATATCAGTATAAAAAAATCAATTTATTTTAAATCATGCCCAAAAAATAAGTGTGGTATAGGTAGAAATTGGTAAAATGTTGATACGATTCCCATATGGTGGAACAAAATGGCGCACAATAAAAATGTATGAAAAGACAGACTATGTGCGGAACTAAATTGGGTTATATTTTACTATTCTTAATGAAAGGAAAGATTCATGATGAGGGAAGTTCCGGGTAAAAGAAGTTTTTTTCAGTAATGAAATGCAAAAGTCGACTGACGCAAAATATGAATGAATATGAAACAGTAATTATTTCAGAAATATCAGACATACTAAAAATTAGGAGTAAACATCAGGTATTCAAATTGGATTTAGATAAAACGAATAAGTTATAGTAAATACAGACTGGTGGCAAAATTTTTCAAAGTATATGTAATTAAATTGTTTTTAATTTTATTTTCTGAATGTCCAAATATATCACATTTCCTAAACTTTCGGATTTTTATTTTTATCGATCCTTATTTGGTTGTATTTGTTTTGAAGGTGGCTTACACTTTCATGAAAGCTTTAAAAATAAAATTCTATTTTTTCCCCTCTCTGTATTGTAAGCAACCTATTTTGACAATGCTTTAGCAGACGTAAGTGAAAGTTTCTCAACAAGGTATTGGTTGCCCTTAATGTAAGTCAACTTACATCCCTAGGGAAATAATAATCTAAAATTATTATAAGTAGCTTTATTTTTTGATTTCATCAACATATTACGAAAGTCCGGACAAAAATCCGGTGATATTAATTGAAATGAATATTAATGGTACAATTATTTACATTTTTAACAAAATTTGGAAACACGTTTTCTGGTTTCTTCTTATAAAATTTTATTTGCTACTTTCTTTTTATTATTGAGGCTCTCAGCTACGTAACTTTCCGCAATAGTGACGGATTTCCATCCACCATGTCGCTTGATAGCTAATACATCAACTCCAGTATTTGCTAATAAAGTTGCCGACGTTCATCTAAAAGAGTGTCCAGTATACATTTTGAAGTTCTCGAACTTTAGAAATTTCGCAATTTTACTTGGAATTGACGAAAACGTATTTTTCCCGACAGGCTGGTTTAAGCACTTACCATTTTGATATCGCATAAAGAAGCGTGGATTAACAGTCGTCATGTGGGATCTTGTATCAATGTACTTTTGAATTATTTTGAAATGACAAACCTGAGTGTCGTCACTTTTTGTCACTGTAAATGTACGTGACATTCCATTTTTGGTGTCAGGAATGGTCACAATTATGACTTCTTGACTTATTTTAACATTGTTTATTTTCATTTCACAGAGTTCATTACAACGGCGCGCTCCAGCAACTCCCATTACCATTACGACCTTCATCAATAAATATATATCATCGGGGACTTCAAACATGAACATATTCACATCTTCCCTGTTAAAAACATTCGATTTTTTGGGTCTATAACCATCATTTTTTCTTTTCGAAAATGCTCGAAGTTTTGGATACTTGGAAATATCTATATTTTCCTCTATAAAAAGCTTCAACATCGAATACTCACACCATAAGTTTGATAGGGACTTCAATATAGCACTTTTTTCATGAATATACGCCAAAAACAAGGTTTCTGAGACTGCAGTAGCCGTCTTGCTTTGGCATCAATTCTTAAAGGATTTATGCTGCTTCATAACTTTTTTTTCGACTTTTCCGGTAGTAGAGATAAAAAAGCAATATTCGCTGATTCTTCTATGTCTGAAACATCTATTTTGCCCACACAGAATCAAACAATTCGACTTCTTCAAACTTTTCGCTATGAATTGTTAACTTGACGTTGTTGATAAAATAAAAACTGCTTATGTTGCTCTGGTAACGGATCATGGCTGCCTTCATAATTTAATGAGAATTCTATCGAATGTAATAATAATGAAAATCCAAAAATATATCCATCATTTCCTTGTAAACATACAATACAAAGAGGGGGAAAAATGTTATATACTATATGGGATGTAAGTACATTAACCAGTCTCGAACATTTTTGCCAGCCCTCGCTATCGCTCGGGAGCAAACTCGTCCTCGGCTGGTAAATGTTACTTACATCCCTTATAGTATGAATAACTATTTTTGTCTTTTTATTTAAATATACTTTATATAATTTGGCTCAATTTTAACCTAAGCATACTTATATAATAATAAAGCCAGTAATAGAAAATAAAAGCTTTAGGCTTACACTTTCATGAAGACTTTAACAATAAAGTACTCTTTGTCATGATATCTTTTTATTTGAATATACTTGATAGTTACGTATTGGCTCATTTTTTTAACCTAAGCATTTAAGTCAGTTTGTTACAAAAAGCTGTTTAGAAGAATTTTCTAACGCTTAGCAATCGTAATTCGCTTAACATCTAGAAATAAAAACTATGTATCCCTATATTTTCTAATGCCAGCATCCCAGTACTCGTGTGACGTCAGCTAGCCGGCAGAAGAATTTAATGAACTAGACCATCGCGTCTAGTTTATAATCGTTGAGTCTCAAAATTTGAAAAACAAAAATTGAACGCATGCTTGGGCATGCAATTTTATCATCTTAAAAACTTTTAACAGTAAAACATTTTTCAGAACATAGCGTTTTTTTAATATAGTGCACAAAATAGAAAAATGGTATAAAATACTCGTTTCATAAGACATTTAATAATCTCATTAGCCCTTATTTTTATACTTATTAAGCACTAATTAGGGCCCGTGTTATAAATTTATGTCTTATGAAACTAGTGTTCTAGTATACTATTTTGGTCTTAGAGTCATTATACAATTTCTAATTTGAAAGAAATCCGGATTTGTTTAATATTTTACAAACATTTTAAAGAACGTCTACAAAAAATCATCATTGCTGCTAAATCAATGCTTTCCGCTTCCCAGTTCCCCCTGACACACACATATTGGGGCAAAATAATAAAAATCTTGTCGCTTTTATTGGAGGTGTCGATGCAAGAAACGTAATTGAAAGACCGTAAAAGCATCTTTCCAATCAAATGGATATACGTGACCTACAACCTGTCGCCTCGAATCAGAAACTGGAATATTGTTTATTTCCGAAGGAAATAGAATATATGGGAACATAGTGACAGGTAATGCATATATGTACAGCAACAGTAATATAAAGATTTTGTGAGAAAAGTATTTTTGTATTTTTGCTGACAAATGCAAGATGCAGAACTTAATTGCACTTAACGTGAAAATGTACCACTTGACTGTAAAAAATTACGTGAATGTAATGGAAATTAAATATTTTGGTATTATTGTTTTGTGCGGTGAAAAAAACATTTTTAGTGCATCCAAGTAATGGTTTTTGTTAATAGCCTGACATTTTGCTTCAGTATTTTTCAGCAAGTTCGTGGGAGAGTTGTACTGAACCAATTTATATGATTTTTTTAAATGATCGTTTGGTTACCGAGACCTTTCAACACTATTTTTTGTATTGTTTTATTGCGCATTTTTTTCTATAAAACCAATGTTTTTCTTCAATAATATTTTTGGACGGTGTGGTGGTGACTGTGACCCATATCCTTATAATTTCACAGGAAAGTCGTAGCACCCTCTAACGGAAAAGACAGAACCAGGTCTGCCGGGCCAGCTAGTTCTATTTAATATTCCAAGTATCTGAGGAACACAAATACGTCCATAAGCTTCTTTATCAAAATTATTTGAAAGAATAACAAAATATCACAAAAACTTTCAAAATACAAGACATTGAAAAACTAACATATGTTTACAATAACTTCCATTTTGTGCTATACATTCAAGCCTAAAAGTCTAATAATACAAAATCTTCTGATGTTCCCCAGCATTTCATATGTTATTTACGATGTTTAGAATGTTGAATTTATTCCCGCGTGTATATCACTAAGTTTGACAAAAATACGACCTGAGAGTCCCACGTAGAAAGAGATCTATACTAGCGTTGATTGAAGTAAAAAGGAAGATGCGCAACCTTATGGGCGAATTTGTGGCACAAAAGGTGTCCGAGATGTAGCTGGCGGCATCGTCGCCGCCAGGAAAGGTGTCCGAGATTTGCTTGGCGCCGCGGGCTGCCAGTCGAAACCGCGGATAGATCAGATAATCGGCAGAGATGTGCGAATCGCTTACCTGTATTGTTTGTTTACATCATAGTGGTTATTGTTTTTTTGCTCGTTTTCGAGTCAAACTCGTGAATTTTTAACTCTACGAAACTGGAGTTCGTTTCATTCTTGTGAAACTGTTAATTTAAGCAAGTATGTCTGCCAGAAAAATAGAGTGTGCGTATGTTGGATGCAACAATAAAAGAAAAAATAAAAATATTTTGGTGAGCGTTTTTAAATTCCCCGTGACGAGGCCCGACATTCTTTGTCAATGGGTACGAAACTGTGGCAATGTTGAATAAATAAACGTGTATGTGAAAATCATTTTTCTAAACACGATATGTATTCAAGTGGCGGAAGACAATTACTGAAGAAAAATGCCGTTCCTATATTTTGGAAAGGTAAGTGTTTTTTATTTTGAATCTTATTTTTGGAATGTGCTTGCTAAAATTAAATTGAAATAAAGAATAAACTACGCAGGGTCCTAATATTCTTATAAATGTTACATCACAGAAATTTGATGTTTTTTGAATCTCTAAGTATTGGAACTTTCTTCTCTTGATTAGTACTGTTTTTAAAATAAATTAGAGGGCCATATAACGGGGATTCTGCCATAAAGTTTATATTACATTTTTTTTCTAATAGCCAAGCTTTCGAAATAACTCATTTCTTCTTTAGGGCTCTATAATAACCTAATTATCAGAAGATTTCTGACTTTTTTTACAACTAAAAAGTACTTACACTAATTAAAATGCAAAGACAATATTGAGGGAATTTTCAGAAAATATATATAAAATATACTAAAATTTTGACATCTTTTGACAAGAAATAAACAACTTAAAACCAATTGTTTTTCTATCAAATAATAATGACAGAGATACTTTAAATATGTCAAATATATAATTTTATATTTTCTGAAAATTCCGTCAAAATTGTCTTTTCATTTTAATTAGTGTAAGTACTTTTTAATTGTAAAAAAGTCCTTCATTTCCTGATAATTATGTTATTATAGAGCCCTGAAGAAGAAATGAACAGAAAAGAAATTTTGAAATCTTGGCAATTAGAAAATAAATGTACTATAGACTTTTTAGCCGAATCTCTGTTATTTCTTTATATATATATATATATATATATATATATATATAATATATATATATATATAAATATATATATATATATTTATATATATATATATATATATATATATATATATATATATATATATATATATATATATATATTATAAACAAGTGCAATAGATGATTAAAGGGGTTTGAAAGATTATAAAAATCAAAATAAATCGATATCGCGATATACATCCATCACCATTTTCAGACACAATTATTATAAATATATTTCGATTACAAGTAATTTTAAAACTATTTTTTGGGTTTTTCCGCCTTAGAAAATTGGAAAAAAAAATAAAAAATAAAATATAATTACCCTATAAATTGAATAGATAGTCTTAAGTTCTGGGTCCACTATGAAGGTACCCGAGGAACGACACTGAAAAATGTTTGTTTTCTGGACGTTTCGAGGGAAAGTCTACCCCCGTCTTGAGCAAACCTACAAATAAAATACTTAAAGTCTTATGTTTCGTATCAGAAATATAACCAGAATGGCTAATCTCTGACAAAATGTCAAAATTCTATCAAATAATAATGACAGAGATACTTTAAATATGTCAAATATATAATTTTATATTTTCTGAAAATTCCGTCAAAATTGTCTTTTCATTTTAATTAGTGTAAGTAATTTTGTGCTCCACCCGCCATAAAAAGGATAAAACATATTTACGTCTTTATTTTACAAGGTTATTGATAAATCGGCGAAAGCTGGAACCGTTCTGCGTGCGGGAATGACCTAATAGAAGAATTGTCTAAAATTCGATTTAACTGTTTTGTATATCTTATAGTTTCCGATATCCCAATACATGCATCACCAATTTTGGACACACTGTATACGCTGCGTCTGTTCCATTTTATTTAACAAATATAAAAATTGTATTCCACATAAAAAGTGTTGCTTATAAAAAAAAAGCTTTAACTATAAAAAATCCTATACAAAATACAAGGATCGCAAAGAATTGGTGAACGTAAGTAGGCAAAACAACAAAAATATGAAATCAAAATTTCTGAGACAGCCGAATTAGAGAGGGTAAAATTATTAATTAAAAATTAATTTATCGGCTTTGTACGAGGTGCAGTTTTTGGTAATTTAATGGTCAATATGTCGAAAATTTAATCTGACCTCAATTTTACATATTCACCATTAATTATTTAAAAAAAATAAAAAGACCTTTGTCTTGTATTTTCAAGCTCTGTAACTGTCTCGAAAAACTGAATTTAATTTGTTCTTTCGTTTGCAAACAGTCCTATATAATAACATAATAAAAAATTGATTACAAATTTGTATTTATCAGTTTTGGACCAAGCGGGAAATCTACAAAAATATTTGGTTTTTTCCTGGGAAATACTTAATATACTTATTTCGTTTACTAGTTAAACCGATCTGCTTTGAGGACCAATATATGATTTAGTTGAAATTTCGTTCAACAAAATAAATCACTCTTATAACTTTAAGGGAATAGACTTTAGAAATTACCTAAATTAAGGTTTATACGGACGTTAGTGGTGGCGGAGCACAAAATTACTTCTAATCGAAATATATTTAAAATAATTAAGTTAGTAGACGCTGTTAAAGGAAGAAAACCTATTTACTTCATTTATTTTACACACTGTATACACAATGGGTACGAAACTGTGGCAATGTTGAATAAATAAACGTGTATGTGAAAATCATTTTTCTAAACATTATTATACTAAAATTTTGACATCATTTGACAAGAAATAAACAACTTAAAACCAATTGTTTTTCTATTAAATAATAATGACAGAAATACGTTAAATATGTCAAATATATAATTTTATATTTTCTGGAAATTCCGTCAAAATTGTCTTTTCATTTTAATTAGTGTAAGTACTTTTTAATTGTAAAAAAGTCCTTAATTTCCTGATAATTATGTTATTATAGAGTCCTGAAGAAGAATGAATTATTTTGAATGCTTGGCAATTAGAAAATAAATGTACTATAGACTTTTTGGCTGAATCTCCCTCCTTATGAATATAAGAGAGAAAAACAAAATTACATTAATTTCAAATTTTATGCAAGCATTAAGTGTAACATAGAGATAAACTGGTAAAGATGTGTTACGAATTCAAGATGGCGAAACAAAATAGCGGCCAAATAATCTTTACTTCCCTCGTAAAAGGAAAGTATTGTCATCGTGAAAAAATATCCTACGAGATTTATTTAAATCTTTACGTTTCAGGGTCTCAAGATACCGATAAACATGTTTTCTTAATTCTGTCGGTCTGTCTGTCGATCCTTATCTTCCCGGCATAGCTAAAAACTACTTACCCGATTGACTAAAAATTATGGTCAAAAATTAAGGCACAGTTTAATTCTGTGATTAAGGGTCATATGGGAATGACCTGGCAATATTTTGGTAAAAATCTAATGTCAAAACAAAATGGCGGCCTAGTGAAGTTATTACCAAAAACTACTTAACCAATTTATTTTAAATTTTGCACAAAAATCAAGAATTATGTAGAAATCAACTGATAAAATTGTAGTGAAAATTCTAAATGGCGGCTTAATGGAATATTTATAAATTCGGCATGAAAGAAACTACTCAATGGACTGATTTCAAACTGTGTGCCATAACTAATTGGGGTATAATTCAAGATAGGGGTACAAAATAGCGGCCAAATAAATTTTTTATAATCGTGAAAAAATCACCCTCTCAGGTTTTAAATATTTTCAGGTTATAGCGTCTCTAGAAGCCAAAAAATGTTTTTATTGCCATCGGTTCGTCTGTCTGGTTTAAGAGTCATATGGGGATGACCTAGAGATATTTTGGTAAAAATCGAATATGCCGGAACAAGATGGCGGCCTTAAGAAACTTTAAAAAAGTATTATTTAAAACACTAATTATCTAATTTCCTCAAATGTTGCACAAAAAACAAGTGTTACATAGGAATAAACTGGTAATATATTTGTATGAATATAAGATAGTAAGACAAAATACCGGCCTAGCAAAATATTTAAAAAAATCAACCTGAAAGAACTACTCATTAGATTAATTTCAAAATGTAGGCATGCATTAAATGTGATATAGAGATAAATTGGTAAAGTTGTGGTACAAATTCAAGACGGCGCGCGGAACAAATATTTCTTTTTAAATGAACGCAAGAAAAATCTTATTTTACTGATTGTGATATAAGGATAAACTGGTACGAATTCAACATGAGGCGGTATGTATCAATGAAAAGAATAAAAGACCCATAGTCACGAAAATAAAGTTTTGGAGAATAAACCACATAGGAAAATAAGAATTTTGTCGAATACATAATTTTTTCAGTTTCCTTTTCTGACCGTGATGGTAAGTTTAATATTTACTATTTCAATTCAGTGAAGTAATTCAAAACAACAAACAATGGTTTGCTATTTAAAAAAAACGTGATAATGCTTTTTAATATTTGTTGTAAAATCTATATATTTAAAACGCTGAGCTAAAGTTTTCCGCAAGTTCGTGAGAGAGTTGTACTGCACCGATTTATATCATTTTTTTTTTAATGATCGTCTGGTAGACCTGGAGACCTTTCACATCTATTTCTTGTGTTTTATACAGGGTGTTTCAAAAAAATCGGGTCACGGATTGATCACGATTCTGCTCAAACTGTTTGACGAAAAAACATGCATTTGGGTTGGTAGTAGAATGTAGAGGTTGGATAAGAAGTACTTTTTCAAAACTCGGCGGTGAAACTGCCCCTTAAATATTACAATATTTTTTATTTAAAAAAACGGTTGGTTTTTCGGCAAAACGCTTAAGCTCGTGTATGTTATTTGGTTATTTAACATATTTTAAGATTTCTTAAAAATTTATACAGAGTGTGTCAAAAAGTTGGTCCACTGATTAATCACGATTCTGCTCAAAAATCAAATTTTAAGAGGATGAAACCACCCCTTAAACAATACAATATTTTTTATTTAAAAACGGTTAATTTTTCAAAACAACGCTTGATCAGGTATATTTCATTTTATTTTTTACATATTTTTTAAAAATGAATACAGGATGGTCCAAAAAATCGAAAATAATTTATAAAAAAAGGTCTCTCACGCACCTGTTGACAAAAATTGAACGAAAATGCAACTACGTGGTTTCTAAAATAAAAAAAAAAGCGATCTAAGTGCCTATCTATTTATATCTCTTTCGTTAGCGTCATATGCGAACGAAATCGCGGGACCTCGTTAGCATGTGTTTAATTCACGAAAATAATTTAAGGAAAAAATGCCTTATGCAGAAATTTGGACGTTTCGCGTAATTATTTAAGTAATACCAGCAAAATGGCATTAACAAAAATATATACTGATATTTAAAAATGTACATGTATAGCGCGGGATAAAATTTAAAATTAAATAACTAAATATAACTTTTATGTTAGTATGTAAAAAAACACAGACAGACCGATGGAATTGAAAAAAGATGTTTTTCGTCATCTAGTGACCCTAAAACGTGAAGATCCGAAAAAATCTGGGAGAGTGATTTTTTCACAATTATAATACTTCCCTTTTACGAGGGAAGTAAAAACAACACCAGTTGCCTAAATTGTATCTCTTCAATATTTATGGATAGTACTTATTTAGTAGTTAAATGTAAGTTTATTTTAACATTTTTTCTAAATTTTCATTTTTTTTTTAATGCAAACGTTGCATATTTATTTACCTTTTGTTTTGATTATGTGTTATTTTTTAAGAACATATTTTGTTTGAAAATTTTGAAATAAAGTCATTTTATTTCAATTTTGCTTTTACTTATCTATGCCCTAAGTTATTGTAAATAAAAATAAAAATCTATGAACAATATTTTTCTTTAATTTTTCATTAAAAAAAAAAGGGAAAATCGCTCACATGGTGTACAGGGTATGCCAATTCTAGGAGGGAGAAGCTATACGAGATATGGAAAAGTGTAAACTGTAAAAAAGTTGCCCAAATTTGAAATTGAGGATATTAATACATATCCGGAAAAATAGAGATTTTTGAAAATCCTTTTAATTTTTAGTTTTTTAAAAAGATATTTTCAAATAATTGTCACATCATCACAGCTACCTTTTTCCCTCTATCAAAATACGTTATTAATTTTGCGATTCAACGATTAATCTCCGAATGATCATCATAAACTTTGCTTTTTAAATAGTCAACAATTTTGTGTTCTTAATAAACAGTAATTTTAATTCCAAATCCAACAGCATATCACACCTAACACTTTTCCGATATTTCGGACTAAAAAACCATCATCAAAGCTAGTTAATAATGAACGCCGAGGAACGGAAAGCCCGCGTAGGGTAAAAAATTCAATTACCTTATTTGTCTCTACCTATTTTATTAGAATCAGAAAAGAAGTACCTAATTCAAAAATATTTCACTTTTTTGATCTACTCCGGAATTAAAAAATCCATTCTCATTGCCATTTATTTTCGTCGACAATATGACGTGATTAGGTTTTTGACCCGATGTTTCGTTCCTCATCATAAATTAGCACTGATGAAGGTAGTCAGAAATATTGGGACATCCTGTAACTTTATTAGTTCAGAATAATGAAACAAATTAATTTTGTCTTAAAAAAAGGTAAGTAACAATAATTTGTAAATTAAAATTTCGATTTAAACGTAGACCTAAAATAATCTGCTTTATTTTGTATTAATAAAGTAGCACAAGGATTTTTTCCTATATTACAGAGAAAATGTCTCAAGCAGAAATTTGGACGTTTCGCATAATTGTTTAAGTAAAAAATTAATTAAAAATCTGCATGTATAGCGCGCGTTAAAATTTATAATTAAATAACTAAATATAACTTTCATGTTGTATGTAAAAAAATTGGTAAATTCCTTTACCCGGAACTTCCCTCGTTATGAATTATTACTTTTATTAGGAAAAGTGAAGTGTGATCCAAGTTAGTTCAGTACAGAGTCACAGTATATATTTGTTACATGTACTGTCTCTTCATTTTTATTGGGCGCCATTTTGTTCCTATTGGATTCCTACCAATATGTTTACCATTTCCTTTCTATCTATGCCACATTTGACTTTTGGGCATAATTTAAAATAAATTCAATAAGTATCCCATTTTCACATTTAATTTTTCTGCATTTTAAAAATTTTATTTGGTGTTTTTTTTTGTTTCTCCATCTTAAATTGAAACCCATATTATCATCTTTACCTACTCCGTTAGTCCGCAGATATCCCCGATATTAGTTCCAGAATGGTTTTCATTAACGATCCCCTTGTTGTTATGTTAGAGTGGCGTATTATTTGGCGTTGTATTTATGCTATGTCGCGAACTGACACACAGATCGATAGACGGACCGACAAAATTGATAAAACATGTTTTTTGACATCTAGAGACACTAAAACGTGAAGATATGTAAACCCTGAGACGGTGATCCTCCTCATGATTACAA